>CAUYON010128828.1:0-11698 GCA_963573935.1 Arctocebus calabarensis
TAGCTTCCACATTTTTGTATGAGTATGCAGATTCATGTTGTTACTTATTTCCACTTTTAGTCCATGATGCTCCAAGAAGATGCTCTTAAGGAACATTTTCCACTCTTAAATTCGCTGAGATTAGACTTGTGACCTAAGATGTGGTCAATTTTGGAGTATGTTTCATGGGCTGATGAGAAGAATGTGAATTCAGTTTTGTTTGGATGAAATGTTCTGTAGATGTCTGTTAAATCCAAATGCTGAATGGTTAAGTTTAAACCTAAAATTTCTTTGCTTAGCTTCTTTTTGGAGGATCTATCCAACACTGCCAAAGGAGTGTTAAAATCTCTGACTACTATGGAGCTGGAGGAAATCAAATTGCTCATGTCTGTTAGAGTTTCTCTTATAAATTGAGGTGCATTCTGGTTGGGTGCATAAATATTGACAATTGAAATCTCATCATATTGAGTATTCCCCTTAACAAATATGAAGTGTCCATCTTTATCCTTCCTTACTTTTGTTGGTTTAAAGCCTATTAAACCAACAAACCTGACCACTCTCTTCTAGCTTGAAAGTTTTCAGCAGCGAGATATTTAGTTATTCTAATAAAATACAATTGCAGCACCTGCTTTTTTCTGCTTTCCATTTGCCTGAAATATAAATGTCCATCCCTTCACTCTGAGTGTTAATTTACCTTTTAAGGGAAGATGAGATTCTTGTATGCAGCAGATATCTGGCCTGAGTTTTTGTATCCAGTCAACCAACCTGTGCCTCTATAGAGGCCAATTAAGCCATTCACATTGAGAATATTGATAAGCCTGGTAAAATTTTGGGTATCGAGTTTTTCAAAAGTCCAGTGTGCATTGTAATCCTTTTGCCACTGTGGAATTTGGAATTTGATCAAAAGTTTCGGAATGAGTTTACTTCTGTGGTGAAGGATTGTGCTGGTCAGTGTGGAAGATAGGGCTGAGTTTAGTTATGACAAATTTCTTCAACATGGCAATGTCATTAAAGTATTTATTTTCTCCATCATAAATGAAACTCAGTTTAGCTGGATACAGGATCCTGGTTTGAAGGTTATTTTGTTTTAGAAGATTAAAAGCCAGTGACCACTCTCTTCTAGCTTGAAAGTTTTCAGCAGTGAGATCTGTAGTTATTCTAATATTCTTCCCCTTGTAGGTTATGGTTTTCTTACATCTGGCTGCTTTCAGAATTTTTTCCTTCATATTAACTTTAGTGAAGTTAATTATGATGTGCCTGGTGGATGTCTTATTCAAGTTGAGTCATGCTGGGGTTCTGAAACCATCTGCTATCTGAATTTCAGAATCTCTTGGCATGTCTGGAAAGTTCTCTTTCATAATCTAATGAAGAAGAGCCTCTGTGCCTTGCAAAGCCACTTCATCATTTTTAGGGATCCCTTTAAGGTGAATATTGGTTTTCTTCAAATTATCCCAGAGCTTAGAGAATGATCTGTTTTTGTTCTCCATTTCTTCTCCTCTTGGAGAGTTTGGGAGCGTTCAAAAGCTTTGTCTTCAATGCCAGAAACCCTTTCTTCTGCTTGCTCTGTTCTGTTTCTGAGGGTTTCTACTGTATTTCTCAGATCTTTGAGGGCTACAAATTCTTGTCTCAATGTCTCAAAATCTTTGGTGATTTTGTCTTTGAATTCATAGAATTCTTGAGACAACTTTCGAATTGCTTCTTGAATTTCTAATTGCAATTTTACCTGTATTCCATTGATCTTATTTGCAATCCAAATTCTGAATTCAGTTTTTGGACATCTCAGCCATCTGTTTATGAATGGGAACTTCAGTTGTATCTGCCAAATTATTCCTTGGGGGGGGGGTGTTGATCTACTCTGGTTTTTCATTGTACTGGAGTTTTTCTGCTGATTCTGCTCCATGATTATTTTACACTAGATGAACGGAAAAGAGAAGTTGGGTTTGGGGCTCCAGGAGCCAGTCCTTTGCCCAAAATCTGGGACTAGTGTCTGTACCTTTCCCCCTAGAGCTTTACCAAGGAACATATAGTGCTATGGCCTGAGAAACTGGGGGCCTTCTTGGTGTGGTGGGGCTAAGTGGCTCTGTCTTATTTTCAGCTGGTCCCTGTCTTACCCTAGTGAATCAGTTACTCTGGCTTAAAGTCTCAGCTGTAGAGAAATACCAGCCATTGAGTCACCCCACCCCTCACAGGCAACAATTGGAAAAGGAAAATCAAACCTTCCCACAACCACACGCCCAGGGTACCACTTTGGATAGTCCTCAGGTGATTGGCCCAGTTCAAGAGGTCCAAATCAGTTGTCCCAGTCAGCACCGGTCCCAGGTGGGAGAGTTCAAAATGTCTCCGGCAACTAGATAGCAGGGGTCTGCTGGCAGCTCAAGTACGACTAGCTCCCATGCTCCATGAGTTAAGAGGGATCCAACCAACAAATAAATTAGTCTGAGAAGGTTAATGCCTCCTTCCCCACCTTGCACCTCTGTCACACCCAGTCACTGGTAACCCTGCAGGGCTGTGATTATGTTCCCTCCAATGAGCAGATGCTCCAGGGATTGTGCCTGCCTGAATCACAGGGAGATCTATGTCTCCTCAGCCAGGCCACCACTCTCTGTCACTATCTGGCAGGGGGAGCTGAGTCTTGACAACCTCAGGTGCTAGGGTGGTTCACTCAGTTCCAGCCCTGTCACTATCCGGCAGGGGGAGCTGAGTCCTGATAACCTCAGGTGCTAGGCTGGTTCACTCAGTTCCAGTTCCTGCCCCTGATTGATGTTGCTGATAGAACAGAATAACTTTGCAGAATTTGTTTCTGTCCCAGCTATATTCTCCTGGGGATTGGATGCTGTTTGAGCAACTCAGCCCTGTCTCTGCCACTGCCCAGTCTCAGCTGCCATTTGTGTTGGGGCGAACAGTCAGAACTTGGCCCTCAGCTGTCATTTCCAGCTTGAGGCTGCCTGTCTTTGTCTCAACTATGATCCCCTGAGGGCTGGTGTGTCTGAGTCTCAGTAAAGCAGTACTGTCAGCCAGCCCCGCCCTGGGAGTCTGCTGACTCTGCATGTGTGTATTCTAGTCCCTGCCCTCCTTCCAGACAAGTACCACCTCAGGCATACCCTTTACTCATAGAGCCTGTGTTTCCATCCCAGATCTGTTCTGTCAGTGGCTGCCACCAGAGAAAAGGCCTGGCTTCCTCTGGTTGCCCAGAGAGACTGGGAGTGTCCTTTCAAAATATCCCTAGGACTGTGAGCTCTATTGTTCCTGCTGCTGTGGCTATTACTCTGTGCCTTGGAGCACCACCACTCCTGCATGGTTCCTTCTCAGTTGACCGTCCTCTCCTTTCTCCCATGCCAGAGAATCAGCACAGATCAGCAACAGCTCATGCTCCATCCACACTCCTCAAGAAAATGCCCAAGAATCCGGACTCCATGAGGGACAGGCTTCTAGACCTCAGGGTGAGAGTGGAGGGGAGTGCTGGGAGTTCAAAATTGCAGGTAGAGAATATATACAGTTTTATACAGTTTTATGCCTGGCAGGAGAGTGCCATGTCACCCTAGCAGGGGAAGAGATCCAGTTTTTAGAGGGTCTCTCCCATGGATAAAATGGGAGGATATTTGAACTGTGCTCACTTGTTTGTATGGAGTGTACTGCGGTCTGTTCTCATCGGGGAGGGGACTCCTGTCCACTTGGTGATTGATTTTGTACCTTTTGTTTGTATCCTTGGGGTTGCAGCTCATCTCAGCAGGGTTGATGTGCATTCTTCATCCTTCTCTCTTGGCTCTGATTTGAACTATTGGCTTTCTTGCTAAACTTCTGTCCTTTAACTCTCCTTCTGGATGGGAGCCTCTGTGGAAAGCTGGCTCCAGTTGGCCATCTTGCCTCTGCTCTCCCAGATTTGGGATCTTAAAGCTCTCCAGAATCCTTGGGAGGCAGATCTCACAGTGTCCCCTAACAACAGTTCCCAGGGGATGCAGGAGTCCACCCCAAGAGTGGAAGCCTAATTCAGGCAGGTGGAACAGAAATAGCCATTCTTTAGGCCCCTAATGAGAGGCCCACTGTCATGATCTTCCCATAAGGCAGCCCCTGGCAGCCAGGACCTTCCCAGTATGACTGCCTCGCCAGGCACTAAACTGATGGTAAATCTACTCCTCCAGTATTCAAATCTGGTTGCTGTATACTGTTCTAGTCTTCCCACTCTTCCAAGCTTTCCACTCAATGTGCAGCTTCTCCCAAAATGTGAAAACTGCAGAAAGTCTTCCTCCCATCCCCAGACCTCTGTGTGTGTGTAGGGGGGATTGCCATTCCCAGAAGTTCCTAGTCACTTGACTACTGAGTCAGACTTCCCCAGATCTAGATCCAATATTGTCTTCTGCACACTACCATTTCACTGTGCTTCTGGAGCTACAACTCCAGGTAAGATCTCTGCACCAGGTATGGCTGGGTTTTCTTCTTTCCCCAGTTGTACTAGGAGAGCTTAACAATCCTTTTGGTCCACCATCTTTAGCCACCTTCCAGGTAAGGATTTTTAACTTATACCTTCTACTTGGGGAAGTGTTCTCTAAGACCTTTCTTGCTGTACAATTTCAATTTTGCATTGAATGCTCTGTATGAAATGAGGTCTCTCTATGCAGCCTTAAAATATGGTTTTATCAGTAACATAACTTTTTAGTTTTGTTTTGCATAAGACACTAAAATAGTAGCAAATATAAGTAGAATTTAAATAACTCCACCAAAAACATGAAATAATTCCATATGGATTTTTTTTCCTGCAATTTAACATTTTTCTGTTTGGGTGGATATATGCTAACTAATGAATTAAATACCCTTTTAAATTAATTTAATATGCTGGTTCATTTTTATTTATGCTTTTTAATTTTTAATATGCTGGTTCATTTTTCAGGGTTAAAGTGTGCACTTAATGATTTCCATTACAGTTAATATAAACTTTTATCTGATTGAATGCAGAGATCCTGTGTGTTATTAGATGGCCACTGGTTTATCATCCTCCAGAGGTTTTGCTCCAGGCATCTGATTAGAAAGTGTAGGCCAATGTTTACTTTTATTTCCTTAATTTGGGTCTCTTCATTGGCACTGTGTTCATGACTCCCTGCTATTTACAGGCCTTAACATTTATTGTCTTAGTTTTCCTCTCAGTGTTGCACCACACTTCAACTACATGATGTACTTTTACATACAAGGTCAATCCACATCTCCATTATCACCTTATCACCCCAGACCTGGTTTCTATAACATTGTCATGTAACAAAAAGGAGAGCAATAACAAACAACCTTAGGATTTTCCCCCTTGGTGCAGAGTGCTAATGAAGTATACCACATGCTTCTGTGAGCCAGAGTTTATACTTAAGATCTATGCAAGATAGTAAAGTTTTGCTTTGAAGATGAATTTATCTAGCAGAATATTCTTCTAAACAAATTAATGGGCCAGAGTCCTTTTTAGGTTGTTCAGAATCCACATCAGCACTAATCTTACTAGAACATTTTCTAATATCAGAGTGAATTTGCACCCTCCTTAAATAAAGAGAATAAGGTTGATATGTTAAGAAGGCCAAAACTTTTGACATAAATGATAATATTGTGTGCCAATTTATTAATATTATAATTTTATTACGAAGAGAGAAACAGTTGAGAGTTATTGCAAAATAATGGGCAAACATATTATTTCCTTCTATGCCAAGGCTCTGTCATTAATGTAGTTTTTGCATTTCTGTGACTTCTGGTGTTTAATCACTATATTTTATGATTAGAATCCATTTTCCAATTTCAGAAGTCTCAACAATTAACAGAAAGTTTTATAGAGATAAAACTATTATTTACTACTCAATTTTAATTAATCACCAATTTGTTTTATACATCCATAACATGAGAAAAATGGAGAAAAGTGCCTTTGAGCTCTATAACATTAGCAACAATGTGTGAACTTCTGTTTGAATAATATTTTTAAATGCATATTTGTGGGCTCTTTCTATAAAAATTTCAGTTGCTAGGTGAAAAAGTAATCTTAAAGTTAGTTACTAGAAAGTACAGTGAATTCACAAATATATGCAATCAGATGGGATGTTATAATTATGTAATAGAAGATTATTATTTTACATAAATTTGTTAGCACATATAAATGCTTACATTATATATGATTAACAATGTATCCTTCCTATATAACATAGTCTAGTAATGGTCCTTTTTCCTTTGCCTATATTTGGTTTTACTAAACTTTTCAAAGTACCCAGGACCCTGAAATGATACATTTAATTAAAAGCAATAGAAAAATGTAGATAATTTTTGTGAAATCATTATGAAATTATTTATTTTTTTAGGGAAGAGAAATATGGAGGACTAGAGACACCTCTTTTGTATCCACTCATGAGACAAGAGGAGGACTCCAGCCACATCTGGTTGGGGGGCCCTACATGGAAACATCACTTTAAGGGAACAGGGAAGCAGCAGGAGACTCCAGGAGCCAATGAGGAGGTCAGGAACAGTGGAGAACCAGCACAGAACTGAGTGCTTGCATACTGGCAGAGGCTGAACAGTTTGGTGGTGGTTTTCAGACAGAGGAGGCCTGCCTCACAAGTTTTTGTTTGTTTGTTTGGTTTTGTTTTTTGGACTGGGCACTTAGGGATTTACCTTGGGAGAGTTTGGGTGAGCAAGTCATCTTGAACAGTGCCCAGGGGGTGAGATTAAGCCACTGAGTGGAGCAGAGCTCTCATCATTCAGCTGTTGGCAAGGCACAGCCATAATGGGAGAGCTGCCTGGGAGAAACAGCCCACAGGGTCCTAGTGTGAGGCTGGTTCTGGCATGTCTGCTGAGCTGGACAGCCACCCATAAGGAGACTTGAGCATAACCCGCTTTCTTTGGAAAGCCACTGTGTGGCAAAGGAACATGTTTGCAAAGTTCCAGGTGTGTCTAGTAAGTAGGCTGATGAGAGCTTCAGGCTCCAACCCTACAGGGATTGAGGGCAAAGAAATCAGGAGGGTAGGACCAGGTCTCCTCAGCAAGATAGTGGCTTCCAGGGCCCATTTTATACAGCTATATCAGCATTGTGATTACCATCTCATACCCCAGAACATCACCTCTTGTCCAGGCAACATACATATATATTTTCCTTTAAAATTTTTTTCTCTTAGATTTTTCTTTTTCTATGTATTTATAATTTTTCATTGAGTCTTTCCTCAATAAGAGCTTCATTTTTGCTAGTTTTTTTGCTCCTTTTATTTCTTTTCCAATATTTTCCCTTAAGACTTTTGTTTGTTTTGTTTAGTTGTATTTTAATTTTTCCATTTTTCCTTTCTACCTAATTATAGGGCTCCATTTTTGCTACAGTTTTTCTAACCCATTTATTCTTTCTTTGGTTTCCAGTTCTCTCCTTTTCCATTTTTGGAAAGATTTTTCTACTTTTTATATTTTCTCACATAAATTTCTCAAATAACAACTAAGATACACCCCCCCTTTTTTCTTTATACCTTATATAATTTTATTTTCAATTATCTTTATGTGCTTTATTATTATTATTTTATTTTTTCTGATCTGTTACAGCCTTTGTCAATCTGTATTTCATTTATGGGACTCTGAGGCCTGGGCTAGGGTGCCACAACATTGGCTTGGCTCAAGGAGACCTTGATCCTCTGGTCTAGGGGGCCATTCTACCTTTGACCTTTGGAAGAACACTATTGTCCCCACTGTGACATACTACTGTTTTGTTTCTTCTTAATTTGGTGAAGGTGGGGTCCTGTTTTTGCTCAGGCTGGTAAGGAGATCCTGACCAAGAGGAACCCATCCATCTCAATCCCCCCAAAGCCAGGAACTGTGCCCTGTTGAATTCCACAATTACTCCTGTCTCTCTCTTTCTGTTCTTTTTGTCAGTCTATCCTTTTACCCTATCCTTTTATTTTCTCTTTTTCTCTTTTATTCCCTTCTTGTTCTTCAATCTTCTCTTCCTTTTGATGCTATACCAAAAGGACACTTCAACAACAAAGCACAGAGACAAGGTAATTTAAAGGGAAGGAATAAGTGAAAGGAAAAAGTAGGAGAAGGGAGTGTATAAGAAGAAAACATTCATGAGGAAGAATCAACAGAAAAATTCTGGCAACACGAAAAACCAGAATAGCGCAAACCCCCAAGGGATCATGAGGTAGATATCATAGACATCATATAAAAATTGACAGAGAGGGAATTAAAAATATGGATGGCAAAAACAATGAATGAAATTGCTGAGAAAGTGAAAAATAAACAAAAGGACATCCGAAAACAGAACAAAAAAATGAATGAATGATATGAAGAATATAGAAAGGATAGGTGGAGCTTAAGGAATGGAAAGATTCAATCAGGGAACTTAAAGATGCAGTAGAAAGTATCAGTAACAAATTAAACCATGCAGGAGAAAGAATCTCAGAGCTAGAGAATAAAGCTCTAAAGTTAACACAGTTAGTTAAAGAGGCAGAAAAGAAGAGATAGAAAGCTGAATGTTCCATCAGAGAATCATGGGACATCATGAAGTCTTCAAACATACCAACTATAGGTATCCCAGAAAAGGAAGAAAACACCCCAGAGAAATGGAAGCCCTACTGGAGGATATGACAAATGAATACTTTCCAAATATCACCAAAGTATCCAACACACTCCTTTCAAGGGGAGCTTCAACCCCATCTCATCTCAACTCCAAGAGAGCTTCTCCAAGACACATTGTCATCAACCTGTCCAAAGTCAAGATAAAAGAGAAAATTCTGCAAGCAGTCAGGACTAAGTGCCAATTGACATACAGGGGCAGATACATCAGGATGACAGGGGACTTCTCAAATGAAAACTTTTCAAGCCAGAAGAGAATGGTCATCCACCTTCAACATTTTTAAACAAAACAATTTCAGCCCAGAATTCTGAATCCTGCTAAACTAAGCTTCAAAATTGATGGAGAAATCAAATCTTTTCTGGATATGCAAACACTCAGGAAATTCATCACAACAAGACCAGCTCTACAGTAAATACTTAGACCTGTTCTCCACACTATCACAATGGACCAACAACAAAGTAATCACTCAGAAATTATGGGTCATAACTTAGCTTCCACAATGATGCAAAGGATAAAACTAAACAATGGACTTTCACAAAATAAGATGAATAGAACTCCACCATTTTTTGCCATTTTTTTTTGAAGTTGAGTTCTACATTTATCGCCTTGTGGTCTGAGAAGATACAAGGTATAATGTCTATTCTTTTAATGTTGGCATTTTTGATGATTGGATAGAAAAGCACAAGCCATCTACATGTTGTCTGTAGGAAACACATCTAGCCTCAAAGGACAAAACAAGACTCAGGGTGAAGGGATAGAAAACAATATGTCAGGAAAATGGAAATCAGAAGAAAGGAGGGGCCACAATCTTATTTTCAGATACAAGTGTATTTAAAGCAACATAAGTAAAAACAAGAGAAAGATGAACACTTCATATTGGTCGGGAGTACAATACAAGAGGACATTTCAATTCTAAATATTTATGCAGCCAACTTAAATGTTCCTGGATTTATGAAGCAGACCTTAATTGGTCTGAGCAGTATGATATAACACCATAATAGCAGGGGACCTTAATACTTCCCTTACAGAGTTGGACAGATCTTCTAAACAGAAACTAAACAAAGATATAAGGTACTTAACTGTGACACTACAACAACTGTGCTTAATAGACATGCACACAACACACAATCCCAAAGCTAAGGAATGTAGGTTCTTCTCGTCAGCCCATGGAACATTTTCCAAAACAGATCACATCCAAGGATGTAAATAAAACCTTGATAAAATTAAGAGAATTGAAATTATACCTTGTATCTTTTCAGACCACAAGAAAATAAAGATGGAACTCAACTCCAGCAAAATATTTTATTCTCAACAAATAATCTTATGGTGAATGACAGCTGGGTCAAGAAAGAGATAAAAGAGGTAATCATTAACTTCTTCATAACAACAATGAAGACACAAGCTACCAAAACCTGAGGGACACTGCAAAAGCAGTCCTAAGAGAGAAATGTATTGCATTACATGCCTACATGTGCAGAAAGAGACCACATCAACAACGTAATGAAACATCTTAAAGAAATGGAAAAGAGCAATCCAATCCCAAACCTAGCAGAAGAAAAGAAATAAAAATAAAATAAATGAAATAGAAAACAAAAAAATCATTCAGAAAATTAATGAAACAAAAGTTGGTTCTTTGAAAAGATAAATAGTTAAACAAAATTGGCTAGATTAACTAGAAACAGAAAAGTAAAATCTTTAATAACCTTAATAAGAAACAAAATGGGGGAAGTAACAACTATACCATGGAGATAAAAGAGATGATTTCTGAATACTACAAAATCTCTATGACCAGAAATTTGACAATGTGAAGGAAATGGACCAATACTTGTAATAACATCATCTTCCTAGACTTAACCAGGAAGAAATAGATCTCTTGAACAGACTAATACCAAGCACTGAGTTTAAAGAAACAATATAAAAGCTTCCAAAAAAAAAAAAAAATTCTGGACCAAATGGCTTCACACCAGAACTTTATCAAACCTTCAAAGAAGAGCTTGTACCTCTGCTGTAGAAACTATTCCAAAACATTGAGAAGGAAAAAATCTTCCTCAATACATTCTATGAAACAAACATCACTCTGATTCCAAAACAAGGAAAGGAGTCAACTAAAAGAGAGAACTACAGACAAGTTTTACTCATGAATATTGATGTAAAAATACTCAACAAAGTCTTAGCTAATCTATTACACATTAAAGAAATTATGCATCACGATCAAGTAGGCTTCATTCCAGGGATGCAAGGCTGCTTTAATATACACAAATCCATAAATGTAATTTACTATGTCATTAGAACCAAAGCTGAAGACCTATATATGATCTTCCTGATAGATGCAGAAAAAGCATTTGATAAAATTCAGCATCCTTTTCTGACAAGAATACCAAAGAAAATAGGCAGAAGTGGCACATTTCTTAAGCTGACTGAAGCCATCTATGACAATCCCACATCTAATATAATACTGAATGGAGTAAAACCGAAAGCTTTTCCACCAATAATTGGAATCAGACAAGGATTTCCATTATGGTCACTACTATTCAACATAGTCCTGGAAGTTCTAGCTAATGCAGTCATGAAATAGAATGATATAAAGGGCATCCAAATAGGGGACAGAAGGTCAAACTCTTACTCTTTTCTGATGATATGCTCTTATACTTAGAAAACCCTGGAGACGCAATCACAAAACTACTGGAAGTGATTTAAAAATACAGTAATGTCTCAGGGTATCACACTGTCCACAAATTAGTAGCCTTTGTATATGCATGCCAATAATAGCCAAGTTGAGAAGCAAATCAAGGACACAATTCTTGCCTTCACATTATCTTCAAAGAAAATGAAATACCTGGGAATATACTAACAAAAAGAGGTGAAGGATCTCTCCAAAGAGAATTATGAAACCCTAAGAAAAGAAATAGCAGAAGACATTAGCAAATGGAAGAACATACCATGGCGGGAAAGAATCAACATAGTTAAAATGGGGGGAGGAGCCAAAATGGCGGTCTGTAGCCATCTTTCTGCAGACACTCCTGTCCAGAAGGAGAGTTAAAGGACAGAAATTTAGCAAGAAAGCCAATGGTTTGGAGCTGAGTCAAGAGACAAGGTCGAGGAATGCACATCAACCCTATTGGAGCGACCTGCGACCCCAAGGATACAAATAAA
>CAUYON010128829.1:0-11913 GCA_963573935.1 Arctocebus calabarensis
GCTCACAGCAACCTCCAGCTCCTGGGTTTAGGTGATTCTCTTGCCTCAGCCTCCAGAGTAGCTGGGACCACAGGCACCTGCCATAAAGTCTGGCCATTTTTTTTTGTTGTTGTTGCAGTTTGGCTGGGACCGGGTTTGAACCCGCCACACTCAGTAGATGGGGCTGGGCACTCTACTCACTCAGCCACAGGTGCCACTACCTTTTTTTTTTTTTTTTGAGACAGAGTCACACTTTGTCATCCTTGGTAGAGGGCCATGGTGTCACAGCTCACAGCAACCTCCAGCTCGTGAGCTTAGACAATTCTGTTGCCTCAGTCTCCGAGTAGCTGAGACTACAGGCTCCCACCACAATGCCTGGCTATTTTTTTTTTTTTTTTGTATTGCCTGGCTATTTTTTGATGCAGTTTGGCCAGGGCCGGGTTTGAACCCACCACCCTCGGTATATGGGGCTGGCGCCCTACTCGCTGAGCCACAGGCCCCTCCCCAAATAAATATCTTTTTAATGTGGAGAGAATACCAGGAAACTTCAGTTCTCAAATAGAAAGTATGGGAGGTGTAGAAGGTGGGAAAGAAGCACAATCCATCCAATCCAAGAAGCACACAAATGAAGTGAATCCCCCTTGAAGATAAAAGCACAATTAAAAGGTAATATTGCTTCCCACATGTAATCCTTGCTCTGAGGTCACACAGTCTGAAAGGGGGGCACTCGACCACATAAACCTCAAAGAGCGCCAAGTCTTGTACAAAAGGTCTTTATTGGCAGGGGAAGCTGCAGAGCAGCATTAAGGAGGAGGGGGAGAGAGAGAGAGAGACACGGGGGAAGGGAGGAGAGGAGAGAAGGTAGAGAGAGGAGGACGGGGTGAGTAGGGGGGAGAGAAAGAGAGAGAGATAGAGACACGAGACACACGGGGGAAAGAGGAGGAGAAAAGAGGGAGCGCAATTGACAAGTACACCTTATGTAGACTTGGTTAGGAGAGGTGACGGAATGGTAGAACAGCCAATAAGGTGTTACCGCTCTGGCACAAAGAACCGTAGGGGGCGGGCCATAAGTTGGAGCTTTCAGTGGGTAATCAGGATAGGGAGATGAAGTTTTGTAATTACCTAACACAGTCTAGAGTTTAAAAATAAGTGAAGAGGACAGGCCACCACAACAGCAATAAGAACAATATCCTTCTGCCTCCAGCATCCACATTAAATTCTAACATGGAATTTTCAGACCTCTTTCTTTCTTTTTTTTTTTTAGAGACAGTCTCACTTAATCACCCTTGGTAGGGTGCTGTGGTGTCACAGCTCACAGCAACCTCCAACTCTTGGGCTTAGGCAATTCTCTTGCCTCAGCTTCCCCAAGTGCTGGGACCACAGGTGCCAGCCACAATGCCGGGCTATCTTTTTTTTGCACTTTGGCTGGGGCAGGGTTTGAACCCACCACCCTCAGTATATGGGGCTGGCACCCTACCCACTGAGCAACAGATGCCACCCCAGAGCTCTTTTTGAAGTCTTTTTTTTTTTTTAACTCTGCTTATATTTCTGGGGATGCCTTGGGCACGTTTATCGCCAGGTGTTTTTCAGCCTGTAGGCAGGGTTCTGTTTTCCGGGTGGTCTGGTTGGGGTGACTGTTGCCCACACGGGTGATGCCGGCATTTTCACCCTGGGTCCTTCATCTCTGAAATCGAAGTATGAATTCACAGACTGCAAGTAGGTGAGAGCAAGGGAATTTACTGAGAGGAAAGGAAAGTGAAATCTTGGCACAGGGGAAGGGTCCCACACTGATGGCCCCTGTCTAGGGGCTTATATATTTTCCTACACATTCCTTTTCCTGCCTGGCTCTTTCTAAATGCAAAGTAAGGGTCCTGTATTGTACCAATCACTGCACTTGCTCCTGACCTGGGTGATTTAGCAATGCATCCTTTCCGGGAGGCCCGTCACCCATTTCCATGGCACCATGAAGTCCACCGTGCAAGGGCATTCTAGGCTTTCCATTTCCTTGTCCAGGGATTGCACAGCTTGTGAGGCTATAGCCCTCCTGTTGTTCCATCTCACCAGGGGCCATTTTCCAGTTCCTCATTCCTACCTGCCCTACATAGGTCCCCCTTCATGGGCACAAGGCCACCAGCCCCCAGGCCATGGCCACAGACTTTGTCTGGAAGGCTCTACTTGCTGCAGCTGAGAGGCCTGGACCTCCCTCAGCTTCACCAGTTTTCATGCTGAAGAGTTTGACGGAATCTCTCTCCTCAGCGGGAATTCCTCAGTTACCAAAGTAACAAAATAGTGTAGCTAAAGACCAGAGAGGATTTTTCTTTTGTTTGCTTGTCTTGTTTCATTTTTGAAAACAAGCCTTTTATTTCAATATTCTGTTCAGAAGATTCAGAACAGGCTTTGCAGGTGCCAGACTGCTCTAAGATGCAAGGCATTTGCTCTCTACTGGGTACTGTTTTTCAGCTAGATTTTCTTTCCTTAGGGTAAATTCTTTCCCACCAGGCAACAAGGCTTCTTAAACAAACAGATACATGGTAGGCTGCCCCCACCAAACATACCTCAGTGCCATTCTGAGCAAGCTAAGACCTAAGTTAGGACTCTTGCTACATAGACTATAGCTGATGGCAATAACTGGCCTTTTAGTAGTATACATAGTATATGTTAGAAGCACCAAGTCATAAGACTTATTAGTTTTCTCCAAAATTTGTTTAATAGAAACATGACTCACTTAAGCTCACAAGTCAGCAGTTGATACAATGAAGTTGGTGCCAAGGACAACTTGAACTCAGCTGTGCTGCACCTCAGCACCCTCTGGGCCAAGAAGCTGCCCTCTCTTACAGGCTGTATAATCTCCTTTTTGCCTTTACAGCTCTATCTCTTGTTCTCTCAACCATCTTTCTCTGTTATACATGGCCCAAAAAGGCCAACAGCCAGGCAAATGTGTTTTCCATAGGTCCAGATAAATATAAGCCCTACCAATTTTAATTCTTGTGGAAAACAATGTGAACAGGCACCAGTTGGCCATCAGAAAGGTTGGTTTGTTTTGGATGTCCATCTTTCTCAAATCAGCAGTTCCTAGGGATATACCACGTATGCAACATTAGCTTTCCCCTTAGGCAGGGGCCTTAAGAAGGACATGGGAAGGACTGTGACTTCCAAACATGATTATTGCACTATGGAAGGGAAAGGCTTGTGCTGTAAATCTTTTTGAATTCCCTACACAATCTTGCCCAGAGCAGGTGCTCAGTAGAGGATTTCAGGATGAATGTTAAGTCAAAGGGTTTCTGTGGGCTTGGAATGAAGGGTGCAGAAGGAAATGGACTATGTTATAAACCAGGTTTACTGTTCCATAGGATGACACACCATGGATCCAGAAGCCTGAAAACCTTCCAAATGATGAACCTACCAAAAGAATAAGGAAGCTGAGGGTATATATTCCATTTCTGCCAATACTGGGTTAATAAAATTTTTAGGAGAAATTTTCTAATCCTCTGGATATAGTTTCATTCTCAAGAGTGTTGGAGGAATATATAGCACTCAGAAAGTTTGGGTTCTCTTTCAGCTGATGCTGTGGCGCCACTGCCTTTTAAAAGCTACTGTGATTAGCAGCTCTGAAATATATTTAATGAGTGCTTCAGGTTGGGTTTACATAGCCCCTCAAGAGATAAAATTTTGCTAGGACATGGTGGCGTTGCATTAACATATGCGTTGTCCTGCCTGAATGCACAGCCTCAGGCTTCCTGAGTGTCTGGCACAGTGAGGATGGCAGCTCTGAGGCAGCAGTGAGCTCTATTGGTCCAAATCAGGAAGGGTGACATCAGAACCTCCATGGACACACAGTATGGGCACTGAGCCTTCCACAGTGGGCTGAGGTAGAAGCAGAGCTGGGGACACTCAGGTGGGGAATGTGAGGTGGGCCAGGAAAGTTCTTTTATCCCCTAGCAGATTAAGAATTAATTTTTTAATGTAAACATTCTCTTTCATTTTAACTCAATAGTCCCTGAGCAGTGATATTTAATTAATTAATTTTACAAACATTTATGTTGTATCTGCCACATGCCAGATACTGTTCTAAGTACATTAAAAATATTGACTCATTCAATCCTCATAACTAACATGGGAGGCACGTAAGATTAGGAGTGTTCTTACCTTACAGGGGAAGATACTGAGGCTATGGGTGCCTATGTACCATGGCCAAGGTGACACAGCTAGTCAGTGATGGAGCTGGGATTTGAACATAGCTTGGCTCCAGGGTCTGTGGTTTAAAACCTATGCCATCAATAGTGATTCACATTGAATTCCAATATCTTAATCAGGCTAAATTTATCATGTAGCTTTCCAGTGTCTGCCAGAATACAAGGGAGTGGGCAAGTTGGAGGAAGCATAAAAGCAGCAAGTCTTGACTGGAGGAGGAAAGAACAGTGAGAGAAGGAATAACACGGAGAGGTAGGCAAAGTGACCCCAGGGAGAACTGAGGAGTGCTACAGGTGAGGACTGTTTCCCTCACGAGTTCCCTTGTGCATGTCCTTATATTCTCTGCCCAGTTGCTTTAGCAAAGAGTTGAACCAGAAAAAAGAGAGGAGAAGAGACACTTGTCTCAAGAGTCAAGTCTTTTTAGAGTAACTTTACTGTCATAAAATAAATTAGAGCTTAAAGTGTACAAGATTATGAGTTTGGACATATGTATACATACACTCAGGAAACTATCACCACAATTGATAATAAACATTATGGTGACCCTTCCTCCCTCTCACACCCGTCATGTGCTCCTGCACGGCCACTCTCTTGCTTTCTGTCATTACAGATTAGTTTGCATGTCTTTTAGAATTTTACATAAGTGGAATCATACACTGTTTGATCTCTTTTCACTCAGAGTAATTAATTAAAACTAATTATTTTGAGGTTCATCTAGGTCGTTGTGTCAAGTGTTTATTGCGTTGTACTGCTGAGCAGGATTTCACTGCCTGACTATAACGCTGTTTGTTTACCTATGGATGGACATTTAGGTTGTTCCCAGGTTTTGGATACTATAAATAAACCTTCTGTTAACCTTTGTGCAAGTCTTTGTATAGATACCTGTTTTCATTCCTACTGGGTAAATATCTAGTAGCAGAATGACTGAATCCTGCTGTAGGTGAATGTTTAATGAAATCATAAATATCAATTCTTTCTTTTATGAATAGTGCTTTTAGTATTTTATTATATTTAAGAAATGTTTGCCTAACCTAAGGCCATAAAGATTTTCTGTTAAGTTTTCTTCTGTAAGTATAATTTCAGGCTTTACATTTAGATCTTGGGTTAATTCTTGAATATAGTGAAAGGTATAGATTGAAGTTCATTTATTTCCCTATGGATATTTAATTTTTCATTACCATTTGTTGAAAAGACTATCTTTTTTCCACTGAGTTGCCTTTGTCAAAAATTAGCTGTATTGTGGGTCTGGGTGTATTTTATTCCACTGACCTACAGTAGTCCCTTCTTATTCACAGGGGACATCTACTAAGACCTCTGCCTGAAACTGTGGGTAGTACTGAACCCTATATGAAGAATGTTTTTTCAATCTGATAACCCAGACAGCAGTGTATATACTGCTGAGGGATGATTCCTGTCCTGGGGTGGGGGGCAAAGTGAGATGGTGTGAGACTTCATCATACTAGTCAGAACAGCACACAATTTAAAACATATAAATTGTTTATTTCTGGAAATTTCCATTTAATATTTTCGGACTACAGTTGACTGTAAGTAACTAAACCCGTGAAAAGCAAAACCATGGATAAGAGGGGTACCATGTATTTATACCATGACTGTAATATCATGCTACCTCAGTTAATATAGTTTGTATTAGAGTCTTCCAATGAGGTGCTGTATGTAAGCCTTCCAACTTTGTTCTTGGTTTTGAAAGTCTTTTTTTTTTTTTTTTTTTTTGCTATTCTAGGTCCTTTGTGTTTCCATATGAGTTTTAAAATCAGCTTTTCTGTGTACAGATTTTCAAATATTTTGTCAACTTTATCCTATAGTATTTTATATTTTAAGGCTTTTATAAATTTTATCATTTTTAAAAGTTACAATTTCTGATTCTCAATTCTTAGAGACACAGTTAAGTCTTGTATATTGATCTTGAATCCCACAATATTATTATGCTCCTTTTTTAGATTTCTACTTTGACTGGCCAGGTGCAGTGGCTCATACCTATAATCCCAGCACTTTGGAAACTGAGGAGGGAAGTTTAAGAGCAGTCTTAGCAACAAACAAGTCCCTGTCCCTACAAAAATTTTAAATATTTGCCAGGTGTGGTCACATGCACCTGCAGTCCTAGCTATGTGAGAGGCTGGGGTGCTTGAGTGTAGGAGTTTGAGGTTGCAGTGAGCTGTAATTGGGCCACTGCAATCTGCCTGGACAACAGAGAAAGACCATATCTGTAACATAAATAAATAAATGAATAAACAGACCAACGGATGTGTGAAGGAAGACACTTTTACTTTTACAATCTAAATGGCTTTTATTCTTTATTCCTTTTTCTTGACTTATTGCATTGTCTGAAATCTCTAACACAATTTTGAATAAAAGTGTTGAGAGCAGGCATTCTTGCCTTGATCCTGATTTAGGAAAAAGCATTCAGTCTGCCATTATTAGGTATGATGTTAATGATAGGCTTCTTACAGCGACCCTTTATCAAGCTGAAGAAATTGCCTTCTATTCTTACTTTGCAGAGATTTTATTTTTCAGAAATGGGTTTTGGATTTTTTCCTATGCTGCTTCTACATTTATTGTGATGATTGTGATGTTCTCCTTTTTAGATTTTAATATAATGAATTGCTTTGCTTGAATTTTTTATGTTAAACCAATCTTGGATTCTGCAGATAAACTATGGTGGTTTATTAGATAATATCACTTCTTTTGTATGTCGTTGGGTTTGGTTTGCTGATTTTTTTCATTTATGTTCATAAGGCATATTGGTCAGTTGTTCTCTTGTAATGTCTTTTGTTTGATATTAGAGTCATGCTATCCTCATAGGATAACTTGAAATATGGCCTCTCTTCTTTATTTTCTGGGAGAGTTTGGATAGACTTGTATTTCTTCCTTAAATGTTTCATATAATTCACCAATGAAGCCATCTAGTCCTGAAGTTTTCTTTTTGGAAAAGTTATTAGCTACAAATTCGATTTCTTTTCATATATATAGAGCTATTTGTTTTATTTATTTCTTCTGAGTATGCTGTGGTCAAGTTGTTGAATTTATAGAAATGAAAGCGTTCATGATATTCTCTTAATATCTTTTTAATGCCTGTAAAATCTGTAGTGATATATATTATTTTTCATTCTGGATACTGATAATTTCTGACTTTTTTCTTTTTTTCCTTACCAGTCTGGCTAGGTATTTATCAATATTATTGATATTCTTTTTTTTTTTTTTTTTTTTTTGAGACAGAGCCAAAAGCTGTCACCCTGGATAGAGTGCTGCGGCATCACAGCTCACAGAAAAAACTGATTCCTGGACACAAGCGAGTCTGTTGCCTTTGCCTCCCAAGTAGCTGGGACTACAGGTCCCCGCCACAATGCCCAGCCATTTTTTGGTTGCAGCCGGCATTGTTGTTTGGTGGGTCCGGGCTGGAGTCGAACCTGCCAGCTAAGGTGTACATGGCTGGTGCCTTAGCCCATTAAGCCACAGGTGCTGAGCCAATATTATTGATATTCTTAAGAAACACGCTTTTCATTTATTCATTTTGTCTTTTTTATTTTATGGAATTCTCAGTCACATGCTTCCCTCTGTTTACTTTAAGCTTTATTTGTTGCTTTTTTCTTTTCTTCAATACTATTTCACACAGTATAGTTGGATATTGAAAACTGAACTGAAGTTGCAGACGTGGATGTGCATGGGAGTAGTTTGTAACATGCACCCTGAATTGTGGAAACTGCTAGGTGTTTGCCTTTTGTGCATCATTTAGCTGGCTTATCTTGGTGCAGATCTGGCATGCAGCTAGTGTTTCTCATGGACCAAATCATACGTAAGCAAACACAAAATTCCATTCCGATTATTCCCTAATATATCAGTCATGCTTGAACAAATTTACATTTCCAAAATCAGTGTTACAGCAGAGATGTTTGGATAGCAAAATATATAATTCTTAACAACACTATTTGTTCAGCTCTGACAAATGCGTTAAACTGTGTAATCCAAACTTTCTCAAGATACAAAATCACTTCATCATCACAGAAAGTTCTTTTGTGCTTCATATCAGTTGTCCAACCATTGCTCTAATTTCTTTCCCCCTGGTTTGTCTGTTTATTCCAGAACTCTGTATAAATGTGGTTATACAATATGTCCTCTATGTGCCAAGCATCATGTTTTAGGTCTATTCATGTTCTTTTTTGCATCACTACTTCACTCTCTCTTTTTTTTAATTGAAGTAAAATTTGTATAACATAAAATTTACTATTTTAAGCATTTAAAAATTTACAATTCAGTAGCCTTTTTATATTCATAGTATTGTGTAACCATCACCACTCTCTCATCCCAAAATGTCTTCATTTCCTCAAAAGGAAACTTCATATCTATGAAGCAGCCATTCCCCATTCCCTCCCATCTTCAGCTCCTGGACAGCACTAATCTACTTTCCACCTCTAAGAATTTGCTTCATTTGGATATTTTTGGATATAAAAAGAATATAATATGTGACCTTTTGTGTCTGTTTTTTTTTTTTCACTTAGAACGTTTTCCTGATTCACCTAAGTTGCATTTACATCAGTACTTACTTCCTTTTTATTATGATATACCACATTTTTATTCATTTATCAGTTGATGGATATTTTAACTGTTTCCACTTTTAGGCTATTACAAATAGTGTTGTTATGTAATGCTATGTTGAACAATTGTAATTAATTATATGTTAGAACAAATATTTTCTATTTTCCTTGGTATGCTTTTAAGAGTAAAATTCTGGGTTGTTTGGTGTTTAGCTCTTAGAAGAAAGAGCCAACTGTTTTCCAAATTAACTGCATCCATTTTACATCCCTCTCAGCAATGTATGAAGACCTTAATTTTTCCATGTTTTTTTCTTTTATAAGAATAATTATAGCCTACAATAGTATGTGTGAAGTGGTATCTCACTGATTTTTGATTTACATTTTCCTAACTAATGATATTGAGTATTTTGTTGCTCATGGATATTTGTGTATCTTCTTTGAGGAAATGTCTATTCAAATCATCTGCCCATTTTTTTTTTTTATTAAATCATAGTGCAGTCAAGGGGTACAATGTGTTGGTTTCATATACAATCTGAAATGTTTTCATCAAACTGTTTAGCATACCCTTCATGGCATTTTCTTAGTTATTGTATGAAGACATTTATATTCTTCATTTAGTAAGTTTTGCTTATACCCTTCTAAGATGCATCACAGGTGTGGCCCCACCAATTACCCTCCCTCCACTCCAACCTCTCCCCTCCCTTCCTATATTCTTGTGCTATAGTTGGGTTATAGCCTTCATATGAAACCTTTAAATTAGCTTCATAGTAGGGCTGAGTACATTGGATGCTTTTTCTTCCATTCTTGAGATACTTTGCTAAGAAGAATATGTTCCAGCTACATCCATGTAAACGTGAAAGAGGTAAAGTCTCCATCTTTCTTTAAGGCTGCATGGTATTCCATGGTATACATGTACCACAACTTATTAATCCATTCATGGGTCGATGTCATCTGCCCATTTTTAAATTGGCTTTTTTGTCTCTTTTCATTGTTTAGTTGTAATAAATTTCTTTCAAAGTATTTTGTTATTTATAATAGGTTAATAAATAAAAAATTTAAAATTTCCTTTGGTATTATTCTTTTCTGGTGTGTAGAAATACAACTTTTTGTTTGGTGGTCTTGTATCATGTAGCATTTCCTATTTATTCTTTCTAGTAGTTTTTTTTTTAATTTTCAGATTTTTAAAGATTTTCTTTTCTTCTTTTTCTTGCTTTCTCTGTTCTACCTTTCCCCCTCTTTTGCTTATTTCCTTTCTTTCTTTCTACCTTCTTCATTCTTTTCTATATATTTTCTCATTATTCTCTCTCTCTCTAATATGCAAATAAAAATAATTTTACTCCTTCTTTCATAATCTGAATTACTTTCATTTGTTTTTCTTGCCCAATATCTCTGGCTAGAATGTCCAGTATAATGTTGAATAAAATTGGGCAAACTTAACATTCCTGCCTTGTTCCTGCTCTTAGGAAGAAAGGTTTAAATCTTTCCCCATTAACTATGACGTCGGCTATGGGTTTTCATAGATAACTTTCCTCCTGTTGTGGAGGTTCCCTTCGATTCCTGGTTTGTTCACTATTTTTATCATGAAAGTGCATTGTTTGCCTAGTCATAAAACAAGTGTTCACCTGGTTCCTGTAAGCTGTAAGCTGAAAGCTTTTGATTATTTTCCATCAAAACAGTTTATTCTGCTACTTTTTTTAGTTTATTCACTGTTTTTGTAAATAGCAAAATGGAAATTTGAATTTCCTTATAGCACTATTTTGGCAGATATTTTTATTCCATTTTAATTCTGAGTAATATTTTATTATATGAATTTTTTTATCTTGTATAGTGATACCTCTGATAATGCATATTTTGACTATTTCAAAATTATTTTGCTCTTATGAATAAAGCTGCTATAAAGATTCTTGTACATTTGTGAGTGTGTATGTGTGCGAGCCCATATTTTTAAAAATAGTTATTTTCTTACCATTTTAACAATGTAAAAAATCATTTTCTAAAATTATTGTACTATTTTAAATTGCCACTGCATTTTTTCAGAATTCCAGTTCCTCTATATCCATATTGATATTAGATATTTTCAATTTTTTTAGTTTTAGTTATTTTCATTGATATATAGTTGCTAAATAGGAATTTTATGTTTGATTAAATTATATACTGTGCAGAATAGTATTCTTATTTTCAAACTAAATTTTTGTGTCAATCACTTAGATCCATAACCTCCAATAATTAAGAAATGGAAATCTTTGTGGAGACATTGGTTTTCTTGGAAGATTGTCCTCATGTGTTAAAGGAATGACTTCCCTGCTGTCCTGCCAGTCTGGGTCCTTCGATTCTGAGATAGGATTAGATATGGAGGGATAGCAAATATTTGATTCTGCCTATCCCTGTTATTTGTTTTTCTCTTGAAGACACTGGAATTTGTTCATTAATTATCATAAGAACTTTAACACACTTTTTCAGTATTCTGGTATATAGATGACATGTACTCAATAAAGGGTAAAAAAATCAGGCAATCTGATAGAGTTGTACATCAAATAGGGAATTTTTTCTTCACTAAATTACTCAACTTTTTTTTTTGTTTGTTTGCAGTGTTTGGCTACGGCCAGGTTTGAAGCCACCACTTCTGGCATACGGGGCCAGTGCCCTACTCCTTGAGCCATAGACACCACCTTGCTTTCATTTTTCTCTGAGTGTTACAAATGCCTAAATCTCATATTACAAATGGAAAAATGTTTCTTTTAAAAAAATTTCCAGGCTTGGTGCCTGTGGCTTAATGGGCTAAGGCACCAGCCATGTACACCTGAGCTGGCAGGTTCGAATCCAGCCCAGACCCGCCAAACAACAATGACGGCTGCAACCAAAAAATGGCCAGGCATTGTGGTGGGTGCCTATAGTCCCATCTACTTGGGAGGCAGAGGCACGAGACTCGCTTGAGCCCAGGAATTGGAAGTTGCTGTGAGCTGTGATGCCACAGCACTCTATCCAGGGTGACAGCTTGAGGCTCTGTTTCAAAAAAAAAAAAAAATTTTCCAAAACATTCCTTAAGGAACATGATTATAATGTTTTACTTACACAAAAGTTCGTGATAATCTTTTTTATCACTCAGATATCAAACTTCTATTTTGAAGTGTTACCTCTGTAAAAATTACTGATTGGGGATTCATTGAGGGTATAAGAAACCAGGTTACACTGA
>CAUYON010128833.1:0-13952 GCA_963573935.1 Arctocebus calabarensis
TTTTTTGAGACAGAGCCTCAAGCTGTCACCCTGGGTAGAGTGCTGTGGCATCACAGCTCACAGCAACCTCCAATCCCTGGGCTCAAGCAAGTCTCCTGCCTCTGCCTCCCAAGTAGCTGGGACTACAGGCGCCCGCCACAAAGCCCGCCCATTCTTTGGTTGCAGCCGTCATTGTTGTTTGGTGGGCCCGGGCTGCGAACCCACCAGCTCAGGTGTAGATGACTGGCGCCTTAGCCTGTTGAGCCACAGGCGCTGAGCCTGTTCACTTCTTTTGATGGAGTAAACATGAGTGATTGTCAACTGTCAAACACAGCTAACTCCAGAGCCACCTACCACAGTCCTCAAAGCTCTCAGGACCGGTGGTCAGGCTGTCTCAGATGCTTCGATTATTCAGACTACAAATTTGAGTCATACTACTTAGCTCACGCTGAGACGAGAAGCAATTACAACTTTCCAAATTAGGGGTGAGCAATATTCTGAAAGAGATAGGTACAGTTGGGTGTCACATTCATCCAGAAGATACTGATTGTATGACCAGGAACCAGGCTGACGTGCCGGGGCTGTGATATGTGAAAAATGGTGTGGAAAATTTGGGCAGCAGAGTGCACCTGAGGAGACGGGGCACAGTTTTATAGAGGAGGAGGTCCTTTTGTGGAACTTAAAGGATGACTAGCGGGGTTTACCAGGGTGGGCGATTTTGATGAGGGCAAAGCCTCGGTGACTAGAGCCCGTTTAGAGTCCGACGGTGGCGGTGAGATGGTCAGGACATGAGGGCTTTGTACGCCAAGCAGAGGTTTAGTTTGACATCGTGACTGTGCTATGCCGTCAGCTGTGAGGAATAGACATCCAGAACTCAGCTGGATTAACCATTTCGCTGACGACAATCCCTCTCGGTGTTCAACACAAGCTGGTCCTTTGGTGCCAGGGATGCCTGCAGGAGCTGTTCATTTTGCAAACAGAACCTCAATGACACAAGTTCCTGTTATGTTACCTGACTTGACTTTGTAAGCATCATACGCTTCATTCTCAATATTTTTCACAGTTGTACCTGAAATAATTTGCACAAATAGTGGAAACTGAAACCAACCTGAGTGAATTATTTTCATTAGTAAGGAAACAAGTCATGTCCAGGGGCACGCCGTGTATCCCAGCGGTTGTTGGGTGGTTGTGATTGCTGCACGCCTCAGCTGGCACGTTTCGTTTGTGAGTGCTCTGCAGTCAAAGAGATAAATGCTGAGGAACATGTATTAGCACATATAATATGCTCAAAGGCAGGCCAGGTCTGAGACTGCCGAACCCAGGCGCTCACCTCTGTCCTTAAGGACCTAGGCTCTTCCCAGTTTTCTGCTCTGCCATCCTTGAGATGACGGTTCATTCTCAGACTCGCCCTTCTGATCACTAGATGACCAAAGAGGAAGAGAGATTTGTTTGTTTGTTTATTTCTATCTTGATTTTCGGGGGAAAAGGCCCCTTCATCAGACTCATCCTCATGCCTCAGTGGCCAAAAGTGCATCACACACCCTGTCCTGAATCACTTGTTGGCAAAGGGATGCAACCTCCGTGATGGGCTCAGACCAATCTCGACCCACCCCTAGAGGAATGGGCCACCGGGTAGAGGATACTGGGACAAAATCGGGCATCTGATAGATTGTGGGGAACCCACAATGTTTCCTCCAGCAGGTGATGGGAAACTGTAGACCACTGAGCAGAAGTTGCAGTGATCAGCTTTTCATGTTTGATTAAAAGACCACCTTGTCAGCACTATAGAGTTTAGTTTTAAGGATAGAAAAACCAAGAACAAACAGAATAGTCCTATGAACAGTCAAGCAATTGATTAACATGTATGTGAAAGTGGAGCTAGAATGTTCTTTGAGCCATGCTGCTTCTCCTTACCGGTGTGTGTGTGGTGGCAGTGTTGGGGGTGATGTTGAGGGCGAGGAGGTAACTGATACAGGGTAGCAGCTTTTCATCACACGGTCAACTGAGACGGGCGTTGTAATCCCTGAATCCTAGCATCTTGGAGTAGGAAGTGACCTTGAAGTCATCTAGTTCACAACTTCTTTTCACAAATGAGAAAACTGGGACCCAGACAAGCAAAGTGCCTTGTTAAGCTTCTACGTCACATCTATGGTAGAAATAGAACCAGGCCCATGGATTTTCTCACTTTTGGCCCAGGGCTCTTTGTGACAACAGTTGAAATCCTTTTCTGTTGTTTCAGTAAGGATTTAATTTCTATAAAAATGCAAACAGAACCGGTAAGTATAATGTTGTAGGCTCTTATCATTCACTTGCATCTTACTATGCTGCCTCTTTCTTGGATTTGTCTTTGAAGCAGGTTTAATGGGGAGTGGGGATGAGGCCTCCAGGGCACAGGGAATCTGAGAGAGGGAGGGAGGCCCCGAGAAGTCATGAGCAAAGAATCGGAAGACCGAGGGTTCATCACTTTGTTGAGGGCTTTCCCTGTGATACAAGCCAAACAAGACTCCAAACGAGAGCTGTGATGACTGAGACACTAGTGGGTGGCAACTGCCGTGCTAGTGTGCAGGGACCCTCTGGCCCACCCGGCCGTCTGAACGCCCCCTCGCCGTGACCCCCCGCACTGTCCTCCACTCTGTTCTTTGGCCTTCAGTGCACCTAGGCCCACCCGTCCCCTAGAGCAGACACGTCTTGGCTATAAATGTTATCTAGAAAGCTCTGAAAAGTCACCCTTTTAGGCAGAGTGATACTTCCAACAGTAGACATTAAAAAAAGGAAAAACAGCCTAGTAAAACGAGGAAATGGTTTGAAAACCAAGCTCTGACTGACAAAGTGCTGTGTGTAAATCATCAAGCTTAACTAAAGACTTGCCTGTAAAATGCATTTATTTCAACTTTGCTTTTGAAAATATTTCTAAAGTGTATTAGTTTATTTTTCTAGTAGCATGCCAAACATCATAAAACTGTTAGTGCTAGATGTAGAAGGTGACTAAAGATTGAGCTGCACCTGTGTAGAGCCGGGCATCAGTGGGTGTTTGTAAATAATGATCTTGTTTCTGTAAAAGAGATAAATGACAAGAGAGAAAGAAGTGTGTATGTGTATATATGTGTGTGTTCGTCTATGATGGTTGAAGCCTGGAAAATCATGAAAGGATATATAAGGAGTTGTTATCATGGGTTACTTTGCCAGGCAGTGCTAATGGGGGTGGAAGGGAAGAGCTAAGAGAAGCTGCCCAAGGGTAAGAGATGAAAGAAGGGGTTGAAAATGGCACATAGGATGATATTCATATAAATTTATCTGTATGTGTGAAAACATATATATATATACACATACACACATATATAGTATGATTGAATAAAATACTTTAAAAAAGTAAACTGGGACATAAGAAAACAAGTAAGTTTAATCCTCATGTACATCTAACATTCAAATATGCTTAAGATATTTGGCTAGAAATGATGATCATTAAGAGCTTTCAAACTTGAAATTTTTTTTTTTTTTTTTGGACAGAGTCTCACTATGCTGCCCTTGGTAACCAAGTGCCATGATGTCACAGCTCACAGCAACCTCCAACTCTTGGGCTTAAGTTGTTCTCTTGCCTCTGACTCCCAAGTAGCTGGGACTACAGACGTCCGCCATAACATCCAGCTATTCTTTGGTTGCAGTTGTCATTGTTTAGCAGGCCCCAGGTGGGCTTGAACCCACCAACTTGGGTGTATGTGGCTGGCACCTTACTCACTGAGCTACAGGTGCTGAGCCCAAACTTGAAATTTTATAGTTCTCTAAGAAGTGCGAGTATGTGGCTGGGCACGCAGTTCTACCCTCACTTACACGGTGTCCGACTTCCAGCCACTTGCTATGTGGCTTTTCATCTCTGGCATTCTTTTGCCTTCTCTTTTGATCAGTCATGGCTGAGTTATAATCGAAAAATGTGCATTACGTATAACTATATATACAATTATAGCCAATTTTATTTCAAATTGTGTATAGTTATATTTAAAATTTTTTTTTTATAGATTAGGGAATATAAATGTAGTTTGGTTACATGGATATGCTGTGTAGTGGTGAAGTCAGGGCTTTCCGTGTACCTGTCACCTGAATGGTGCCCACTGTACTCAGCAGGTAATTTTCATCCCTCACCCCTTCTCTCCTTCCCACCTTTTGGAGTCTCCAGAGTCTAGTGTTCTGCTCTCCACAGCCATGCGCTCCCATGGTTCTGCTCCAGCTTGCAAGTGAGCACATGTGGGATTTGACTTTCTATTCCTGAACTACTTCACTTAGGGTAAAGTCCTCCAGCGGTTTGTTCTAAAGTCTGAATTTGATCCATCTTCAAAAACTTTCTAGTAGTTTATTTATCTAATTAAATTTTTATTTTTAAAAATTATATTTTTAATTATTCTGCATACATAATCGTTTGCGGAGTGCACATCATATGTTGGCATAAGTGTCCAATGTGTAATAATCAAATCAGGGCAATTGGGGGTAATTGGAGGGGTAATCCATCACCTATAGCATTTTTCATTTCTTTGTATTAGGAACATTCTGATTCTACTCTTTTAATTATTTTGAAATTATATAACAAATTATTATTAACTACAGTTGTCATCCTCTAGAATTTTTATAATATCCTGATTTAAAGCAACCCCTCCAAGTATTTTGGAGAGAACTCTGAATGAGCTGGTATCAGTTGACATTTTTACTGGAGATCTCGTAAATCACATTAAAAAATTGTGCCTAATGGACTGAAATTGCTTTTGGGGTCACACAGTACATCCATTCATTTGGCACTTTTAATTGTGGAGAAGCTAAAAGCATTCATTATGTGTCTTTCCCTCCATCCCTCCGCTACCTCCCAGCATATAAGCTGAGTACTTCATAACAAGCCAGCAAGGACAAATACCTTATGCCCATTTTAACAAATCAGGAAACTGAGGACCAGCGTGATAAGCAATTTGCCCAAAGGTGAATCAACTGAGGCAGGCTTTAAATCCTGGGCTCTTTGATTGCATAGGGCAATTTCTCTCTCTCTCTTTCTTTCTTTTTTTTTTTTTGCTTTTCTTTTTCTTCTTAAACTATGTGTAAACCACAAAGAAAGAAAAACTGGAAAGGTTCTCTTTCTCTAAAGACTTTCACTTCCTCTGATCCTTGCCCCAAGTATTACTTTTGAGATGTGGAAGGAAAGATCAAAGAGAAAGAACAAGAGGGAGAAGGCAGACAGTCCCTATCTACTTCAATGTCAAGTTTTCTTAGGAAAAATTACTGTCCTGGAAGAGTTCAGTGTTGGGTAACTTTCCTCCAAGAACCTCATCCATTCACTCCAGAAACTGATGCCTGATGTCATTCACCTGGCTTCCAGAATAATCTCTTTCTTAAGGCCATTTAATTTCTACCATGTTTGGGCAGAGAGTAGTAGAACTTGGAAGTGCTTAAAGGCACAAAATGAGAATAAAACAGGGGACTTGATTGGAGCAGACTAATCTCGTTTCCCAAGTTTTGGCACCTCCAAAGGTAGGCTCCCTTTTGTTAAGTAGCAAGAGTTGAAAGAAACTTCCAAGAAAAGGAAACACTTATTGTAATCAATGGCCTACAATAAAATGAAATGTGGATTTTTACTGGATTTCCACGTGGATATTTTTCTCCCCCACTTTGGACCCTGAGATTTAATTGAATGAAAATGTAGCTATTGTGTTTATTCTCCTGTTATACATATACTTTAAAATTAAACTGCTCTTTGAGTTGGCTAAGGAGGGTAAGTCCAAGGTGTCTGTTTGACATTTTAAGTCATTAATTATTGTGTAGGCTTCATCAATTGTTTTAGCAGAAGGCTTTTGTTTGCTTCCCACATATTTAAGATTTAAAAAAAAAATTTTAAATAGGAAAAACTAGGAGAGCACTAATTTTTGCTTTCTGGTGGCTCAAGCAGGAAACCAAGGCAGACCTGGATTTCCCCAGGTTTGACTGACCACTTCAAGAGCACCTTGCTAGGTATTCTGAGTATGATCAAGCAGGTAATAGCTGGAGAGTGTGTGGCAAAAGAAACCACAAAGGAAGGGGCTAAGTCATATTTTTCTTTTATAACCAAATAATGTTAGGATAATTTGATGCTTAACACATTGTAATCTGACATTCGTCACGGTGTGTAACACGCATTACTGTGTATATAGTCACACAATTATGTGTTGTGTGTGATTGCTCACATAATGCAAAATTTGGAAAAAACATAATTAAAATATTTCTTTTGAGTTTTTAGAATAAAAATTATATTTGACACAGGTTAATAAAATTATATTTGACACAGGTATGCATATGCATAGTAGTTTTGGGTATCTGATATCTATCTGATATCTATCACCTGCACATTTCATACTACAGTAACTAAATTTTGTGACAATGAGGTTTTAGAGGATAGGGGAGAGATGAACTAAGATATTTCAAAGGGCAGCATCAGAAATAATAATCAAAGGTAATTATAAAATAGAAATAAGTACAGTTAAACTAGAAGTGTTCCAGCTTTCCCTTGCTTTCTTCTGCCTTTTGGTGAGATAATTGAAGGATCCTAAAAGCCATCTCTTCCATCCTTTCCCCATGACTTATCAGGCTGCATGTGAGAGGCATTGGTGAATTGGGAGCTATTGCTCTCTAGTTAGTGAATATATTCTTTTTTTTTTTTTTGAGACAGAGCCTCAAGCTGTCACCCTGGATGGAGTGCTGTGGCATCACAGCTCACAGCAACCTCCAATTCCTGGGCTCAAGCGAATCTCTTGCCTTTGCCTCCCAAGTAGCTGGGACCACAGGCGCCCACCACAACGCCCGGCCATTTTTAGGTTGCAGCCGTCATTGTTGTTTGGCAGGCCCAGGCTGGATTCGAACCCACCAGCTCAGGTGTACATGGTTGGCGCCTTAGCCCGCTGAGCCACAGGCACTGAGCCAGTGAATATATTCTTAACAGCTCCTAAGAACCGTTAAGCATCAAATAGACACAAGATAATTGAAAACAGTAATCTTTGTACTCTTTATGTTCAAGGAAATTAATTGATAATTAATTTTAAGGGTAGGAAAGAATAGCTCATTTGCAGATACTCACATCTTCTCTTGATAATAGGGTCAACTGATACCAAAGTTTTTTTTAACTAATCTCCTAATTTCTGAGCTTGGGGTTCACCTAAATGCAAAATGGAATATCAGAGCCTTTGAATTAATTCCTTAATCTTGTCTCAGAAGTTGCTTAATTGATATGGATTTTACACTCTGAGCCACAGAAAATAATATTTTTCCTACATTCACGTATACCATAAGATTCACACTTTTAAGGGAAATCTCTTACAAATCTTAGAGGATGCAAAGTTAAAAGTAAAGGAAGGTACTGTTTTATGCCTGTTAATAAACATTTTTAAATTGACAATATTTAAGTGTTTGCAAAATTTTGGTAAAGACGGTATAGCTGTACATTTCAAGTGGATGTGTGACTTTTTATAGTCCTTTGAATGCAGTATCTATAAAAATAAAAAGTTCAATCCCCGTGACCTGTTGCAAGAATTCAATGTATGGAAATAATTCAAAAGAAAAGAAGAGTTTTAGATAAAAATGTGTTCACTACAGCATTATTTCCAATGCCAAACCATTATTTAAATGCTCAAGAATGGTTTAATGAGTGGTACAGTATGGCAGATATTCTTAATAGGAACATTATGCAATTACCAAGAATTATAATTACGAATACTTGGAAATTGAAAAAATGAAAAATTTAAATGCAGACTTAAAAGCCTTTAACAATTACATGCGCACAAATGTTTTAAAAACTTAGGGCAATATCTGGCACATAGTCAATAGTAACTATTGGTTGAATGAATGAATGACTGACAGAAACAGAAAAATACCCTGCGTGGTTTGTAATCTTATCAGAAGTTACAAGATTCAAATTATTATATTCAAATATACTAAGGTCAGAGCAAGGGATGTTTAATAAGAGTAAATGTTGGGGGGGAACACATTTATAAGAGGGATTTTGCTTGATAAATGCAATTAGTGTAACCTGGATCTTTGTGCCTTCAATGAATCCCCAACAATAAAAAATAAAATAAAATAAAAAGAGTAAATGTTACATAGCAACTCAGGAAATGCCATTTGTTATAAAAGACCATTGCAGGTCTAGAAAAAATTAATATTTTTGATGATACATGCATGCAAATAATTTATAACAAATAAAACATCACAACATTTAGTGATTATATTTATAGCTATAATCTTATGAAGATGGTACAATGACATCATTTTATGTACTTGTTTATAATTTATTATCTAATTCCCTAAATAATATAGATTGGCTAATCATAATGATAATTGCAATTTAGTTTTAGAGAAAAGAGCCACATAGGAGAAAAAACAGAAATAATTGTGCAAGCTCTAGAGTTGAGCTGGTGATGGCAACCATGAGGGAGAGGGACAGGGGGTGGGGACTGTTGTTCCTACTGTTTCATAGATGATGTCTCCACCTGTCTCAGTGCTATAGACATTCTCTGTCTCTCTTATATGCTCATAGAAGAGTCTACTATTATGGGGGCTGCCTCCAGAGGCAAATTACTGGGGTTCATATGCCAGCTTCATCACTCACTATGTTACCTTAGGTAAATTCTTTAATCTCATCTATTAAATGAAAGTAACAATAATATTAATAGTATCCACCTTGCGGGCTTGTTATAAAGTCTGATGTTTAGTACACAATAGAGTACCCAATATTAGCTATTCTTACTATAACTCTCAAAGATATTGTTATTCTTTTCTTACAGAGGAGTAAAGTGAGGCGTATCGATAGTAGAGGCAATACTCAAACCCAGTCACCTCTGCCTTCAAAGCTCTACTGCTTCTGACATATCTCCTTGAGTACTATGTAGATTGCTGCGGGAGAGAATGTCCATTTTGATGAGATATCAAAGAAAAACAAAATCTCCACCCACGATTTTATGCACCTGATGACTGAGGGAATTTTTCTTAGACTGCCTTTTAACTCCATATATTTCAAACTGTGTTTCTTCTCCACTGCACATAAACTTTTGGTACCAGGTTCTGTAGAACACAATGACATTGTGGTATAACATCCCATCTTAACGCCTTTGCTTGGTGGCACTGGGGGAGTTAGCACAGTGGAAGTAAGCATGGTCCAAAAACCCACTCTTTATGCTAGGATGGCTCGCAAAGTGGGTAAATATATCCAATTAAATCTAAATTAAATGTATCCCCAGATTAACTTTTCCATAATTGGATCTCAAAAATTCCACTCCAAGGCTAGCTGATGCAGGAAGTCAGAGTGGAAAGAGATCAGAATGTTAAGTGATTGGGATTAAAATTTTTTACTTTTCCAAACTTTCTCAAAGCATACAACAATGTGAACATATTCCCAGGGCCACTCCCAGACCCTTAGAAAAGGGCCTGTGCAAGTGAGGGGTCTGGAGCTTCAGCTTCATTAAGAGCCTGATACATGTATCTTTGACTGTCACTTTCTCAATGTAAAAGTTAGCAATGACTTTCCACTCTCCATCTTCTGATTATGTAGTTAGTCAGTTAATAGTAGTAGTTAATCATATAATTATGATTATATACGACAGTCACAGTGTAAGGGACCCTCCGCCATATTCACATGCATATAGGAATTATATACAAGGCAAAAGTAAAACTAGTGTCTACACGGTAATGAAAATAAATTTTCTAAATAGTACTTGTAATTTTCAATGGTATAATCTAAAAACATTCTGTTGTCTACACATGTGTGTTCAATACATTTTTCAGAGAAAGTGTCTTATTTTCAGAGCACTTGAAAGCACATTAACCATCTAAGGGGGAGGAGAAACTAATGGATATTCACAGCCTCTGGTTCTTTCCTTATCTTATGTCTTGAAAGTCCACTCTTGGGTCTCTCCCACATAACTAAACACAGCTCTTCGTCTCTCCAGCTGCCGTTGTTTTAACACTCACTGTCCAGCCATGCCTCGGTCCCTGGGAGCAGCCATGAAGGCACTCTTTACACTGTTTCCCCACGGCACTGTCACCTCCCCAGATCTCTCTCAGTCCACAGCTTTCCCTTAGCTCCTTCGCTTCTGACTGCTTTCAGAATAGAAATTAACTCAAGTTGTGAGAGGGGGAAAGGCTGTAAATTGTCACAGAAAAATAGGCTGTCAAATCAAAGGAGAGGGAAGGTGTTCTAATTTTGGCTGCTGCAAATACATTAAAACACTTATTGAAGTTTTCTTGGTGCCTTAATATCACATGGCCTTGTGGCCTTCACTCCAGGCACCTGAGATTAATCAGCTTTGAAGGAAGGTAGACAGTCTCAACAAAACAAGAAATAGGACACCCCAAATCTGGGGACAGTCACTGTGAGACTAGAACATAACAGTACATCTGAATTTTGTAAGGTCATAGAATAGATGTTTCTATTCAGGAATTCTTCAGTATCCAAAGAAAGAAGATTGTGTGTGTCAAGTGGAGGAGGAGGATAAAGTGGATAATACCCTTTGCTTACATTAATTGGTAAGATATATGGACTCTGCGATATGTCTACAGTAGTTCGTAGAGAGGAACAACTCCCTCTCTATAGTCAGGACATTGGGAAGAGATCAGATGGGAGTTTTGCCTTAGTTAATGGTGACCAAGTAGCATTTAATTATGGTATTTCTTATATCTGGAATGGTTGTTTTGAAGATTAAATTTTATTTTGTATTTAGTCATTTTTAAATGCAAAGTACCTCTAGCTTTTATTGGAATATTATAGAAAGGGCCATAGTTTTTTAGTTGTAGGTATTTTTAGTTTTTCGATGCTGATGACATGAATCTTGTTAAAATGAAAATACTTTGGTTTTAGCCCTCAGATGGATTAGTAGGGGAGATATTTTAAGTAACTTCTAGCATCTGGCAAGATAGCCACACAGACTGTCTTGCGATCCCCCTTTACCCCCAAACCAGAGAAAAGATTCAGCGAGATTGGCCTCTAGAGTTGTATATGTGGATGTGTGGTCATAGCCAGGCTGCGAACTTGTGGCTTGCTTGTTTCTAGAGGAGCATCGGCTCAGTGCCCACTGAGCTTCAGGATGGTGAAGACAGGTTCTCCACCGACGGCAGCACCTTGCTCTTCTTCCGTGCATCCACAATGTGCATGCCACTCCCTTATCATCATGACCAGCTGCTGCCCACCATGTGAAACCAGGAACATCTGCTACTGTGTTTCAAACAATTGTTTACAGCAATTTCAGCATGATTAATGGTTGAATTGAAAATGGCACTACTACTGTCTACCAGCTGTATCCAGAGAGGAAGAGGGTGGCACTTGCTATGCCCTACAGTGGGAACTACCCTTCACTGGCAGCTCCCAAGTTCAGAAGGAGCTGATCTCAATCACATTGTATATTGGTGCTGGTTTCTTTATAGGAGCTATTTTTATCTGTTCAAACTCTCCTGGAAGAGGATTGAACTTGAGCTCCAGACCATGACTGATTCAGCAGAATTTTCCTTTTCTAAATTGGTCCAAATTGGCCACTGAGGCAGCAGAAGGAAGACACCAAGAGGAAAAAGTGAAGACATTAGTTTTTGTGTGGTTATGGAGCTCGATATAAGTACCACCTATAGATACCACCTATAGATAAGAACCCAAAATCAGGTGAGCAGTCATACTGCTTGGTTTTAACATTATAGCAAAGAAAGAGGCTTTGAAGAAGGCAGATTACTACGCCGCCACTGCCCCCTACCCCCACGTGTGCTGGCAGCAAACCAAGTGGAGAGAGGAATCTGTGTGCCCAGGGCAGGGAGTGTGAAGTGGGTGTAGAACTTTGCTTTGAGACCCAGAGTTGCACTGGCACAAAGCAACAAAGCACAGGGCAGAATTCTGCCAATGCCAAATTTGGGAACATTTTCACCAGGCTGGCCAGAGAGAAATCCTCTACCCTGAAGCCTGAGTTCCCTCCCATTAGCCCCACCATCCATAGATCAAGGGCAGCCTTGGGCCTGGAATAAATTCATAAGGCAGTGGGCCATGAGGGCTGTAGTCCTTGGGCAATTTCTGTGGCTGTGCTGGCTCAGAGCCAGTGGACTTGGGGTACACATGACCCAGTGACATACCAGTAGCTGTCATCAAGCCAGTACCCGCATCAGCCCTCCCGACAAACAGCATGGCTCAGGGAGGGTCTTCTTCCATGTCTAGAAAGGAAAGGGAAATGCTCACAGTATTTTGCTTAGTTACTTTAGTAGCAGCTTCACTGCAGTGAAATAAAACTCCAGGTGCAATCCTGAGGTCCCTGAGTCCAGGTCTTAGTTCCTGGATGGCGTTTATGGACACACTCTGGGCCCGAAGGAAACACGTTGCCCTGAAGGTAAGGACCCAGTCTTGGCAGGAGGCCCCACCTGCTGACTAAAGAGCCCTTGGGCTATGAATAAACATCAGAGGTGGCCAAGTAATAGTCACCACTAGTTTTGGATGAGACGGGGCTGCTTTCGGGTGTGATCTGGTGCTGGAGCCACAAAGGGGTGCCCAAGTCCCTCTCCCCCCAACTCCAGCCACCCAGCGCAGAACGTGAGGGAAGACAGCGAGAGACCGTGCCTGGTGATCTAAGGAATTCTCTTGCACCTTATCCAAGCTTTCACCACAATGGTATCAATAAGAGTGTGCAAGAGTCACACCAGTACTGGGCTTAGGGCACCCCAGTGCTGATATGGCTGCAAGGATCAAAGACTTAGAGCACAACACTCAATTCTCTTTGATATCTGGGAAGCCTTCTCAAGAAGGATGGGTTCAAACAACAAGCCCAAACTACAAAGATTAAAATAAATATTCAACTTGTCAATGCCCAGGCATTGATGAACATCTCAAGTACTAAGAACATCCAGGAGGATGTGAACTCACCAGATGAACTAAATAAGTCATCATTGACAAACCCCAGACTGATGGAGATATCTGACCTTTCAGACAAAGAATTCAAAATAGCTGTCCTAAAGAAGATCAGTGAACTTCAAGACAACTCAGAGAAGGAACTCAGAAGCCTGTCAGAGAAATTTACCAAAGAGACTGAAATTTTAAAAAAGCAGAAATCTGGAGTTTATGAATTCAATCACCAAATTGAGAAATGCATTGGAGTCTCCAAAGATTTCTAAAGAGCAGAATTAACCAAGCAGAAGAAAGAACTAGTGAGCTCAAAGGCTGTTTGAAAATACACAGTCAGAAGAGCATAAAGAAAAGAAAGAATAAATAAGAATGGGGTATACCTACAAGATCTAAGAGATAGCCTCAAAAGAACAAATGAGCAAATTTAATAGTTGTTGGCCTTAAAGAGGAGGTAGAGAGAGGGATTGGGGTAGAACTTTTACTCAAAGAAATAATAACAGAGAACTTTCCAGACACAGAGAATGATATCAATATTCAGGTACCACAAGGTCATAGAACACAGCAAATAGGCTGCAAATAAGGCTACCTCAAGATGTTTAATAATCAAGTTCTCAAAGGTCGGGGTGGCACCTGTGGCTCAAAGGAATAGGGCGCCGGCCCCACATGCTGGAGGTGGCAGGTTCAAACCCAGCCCTGGCCAAAAACTGCAAAAAAAAAAAAAAAAAAATTCCTAAAGGTCATGGATAGAAAAAAAATCCTCACAGAAGCAAGGAACAAAGAAAAACAAAACATATAAAAGAGCTGAAATACATGTGGCATCAGACTTCTCAGTGGAAACATTACAGGCCAGGAAAGAGCGGTAAGACATATTCTATGTGCTAAAGAACAACACCTTAATCCTAGATACTATATCCTGAAAAAATATCCTTCAAACATGAAGGAGAAATAAAGATATGAAGCTAATTTATAGAGTTCATATGAAGGCTAAAACCCAATTATAGCACAGGAATACAGGGATAGGGGAAAGGGAGGGGAGGGGTGGGGGGAGGATGGGTAGAGGGAGGGCAATTAGTGGGAACACACCTACGGTGCATCTTAGCAGGGTACTGGC
>CAUYON010128836.1:0-38225 GCA_963573935.1 Arctocebus calabarensis
CAGGGGTTCATGGACTGGAACCATCTTTATTGCATGTGGCTTGATGACATTTCTGGAAAACATAAATCTGATTAGTGTAATTAGTAATAGACAAAGGTAGAACAGAGTAAGGTCAGAAGCACTTATTCAATGATGCTAAAAGAAAACCATTTTAGGGTTTTTCTTGCTGTTTCCTAAATAATAACTTCAAACTTTCTTTTGGCTCACAAGTGTAGGTGGTCTGTGGTTGGCTGCCTTCATTACCTGCCACTGTAGAAGATGCAGGGTTCCAGAACTTTACTCATGAATGACGTATGCAGGAATCGACTCCTATAACTTTAACAGTAGAAGAAGACAAGATAACAGGAAAGGGGACTTCCCAAGTTGGGGTCAGGGGAGGTGAATTAGAGGGAAGAGTTTTTGATCATGACTAGATCTCCAGAAGTGTAAAGTTCCTGTTTTAGTTAGTGTGTCCCTCCCCAAATGGGGAGCAGGACTTTCAGGGACGATTATGGAGGCATGAGAGAATAGCAAGTCATCCCAATTGCAGCTTAGAGGCTTGAAGAAAAATTTGGTAACCAGCTGTCCAGACACCCCCTGTATAGTTATGGATTTGGGAGATAAAAGACCAGGATTAGAGAGAAGTACAGAAAAGGTTGCTCCAGTGTCCAAAAGAAATTTTATCTCTTGGTGCTCCACTATAAGGCAAACCTGGGGCTCTTGAGGGATAATGACACAAGCTGGAGCCATGAGAATTTGCCCCAAGCACCCTCAGTCCAGTTTGGGCTCCAATGGGGTCACTGTCCCAGGAAGCCTTCACCTCTGGGGACAGGCCACCCTCCAGGGGTCAGGATGCACCCCCCTTGCATTCTGAACAGGGGCCAGGTGTCTTGCCCAGCCAGTGGTGCTGCTGGGGGCATTCTTCTCTGAAGTGGCCAGTCTGACCACATTGGAAGCACTTGTTTTTAGCTCCTATGGTTTCACTCTGAGGGATTTTCGGAGGAGCATGGAGCTCACCTGAGGGGGACAGTGTGAGTAAGTAGAAAAAGGAGACTTAGAGGACCGGGAGGACTTGTTTCTGGCGTCTGTCTTGTGGGTGTGACAACATTACCTGTGGCACTTGGCCATCCATAGTTTTACTTTCTATTTGCATAAAAAGCAACATGTATACCTTTTAGCCTCAAGTTACTCCAGATAGAGTTTGACTAGACCACTTGAACACAGGTGGATCGCAGCCATATTTAAGGGAGAGGTAAAAATAGCTGTTTTCTATCAGAAATGCTATCTCACCAAAGGACGAAAACATTTCTTAGGTGAGTGTAAGGATTCTATCAAGAATATGTATTACTGTCTGTTATGAATACCTCAAATATAGGCAATGTGGACAATATCCACTTAGATTATTTGCCCAAATTCAGTCAAACAATTGATATTGGTCATTTTGTATTTTTAATTGAAAAGAGCCATTCTTTGTGTCTCATGCAGATTTGGGGCACCGGCTTTGACCTGTCATTTGCTATTCTATGATTGCTTTCATCCCATTACAGGAAAAACATTAAAGAATATCAAGTTTTCTTTTGTCAAAAACCAAATTCTGTACTCTGGTACTAAACACCATGATAATCACTCCTAGGTGGCTTGCTACTCAGCCCTGCATCGACTCTGGATATATCCTTTCTTTTGCCCTTCCCCTTCTTGCTTTCATGAAAATAAAATGTATTTGTGACTAGATAATAAGAAAAGACTCTAGCTCGCCTTCTGTAGTACAGTGGTTACAGCCTCAGCAAAATACACCGAAGGTGGCGGGTTCGAACCTGGCAACAAATGACAACTGCAACAAAAAATAGCCAGGCATTGTGGCGGGTGCCTGTAGTCGCAGCTACTTGGGAGGCTGAGGCCAGAGAATCACTTGAGCCCAAGAGTTTGAGGCTGTTGTGTGCTGCAATGCTACGGCAGTCTACTGAGGATGACATAGTGAGATTATATCTCAGAAAAGACTCCAGGAACAAATCAATGCAAATATATCAAGGATTTATATAAATTTAATGTGTTATTTCTCCCATGGATATGTGAATAGAAATAGGGTGTCTAATTTGGAATTTTAGGCCAAAGAAACTTTGGTACCAGGAAAGAGGAAGAATCCCTACATTTTCATTTTATCTATCTCAGCCTATGATTAGATCATCCCTGCTTTGGGTGTAATATTACAAGTCAGGCCAGGTTCTGTTTGGCTGTTCTCTTTCTAATCACGTTCCAACTCAAACCTCTACCACTGCAGATTTGGTGTAATCACACCAGGTTTTAAATCATTTGTGTCTAATTTCTTTTACATTTCCATTATAATATTGATATATATCTTTGGGAATTCAGTGAAAACGATTTTTTTTTTTTGTAAATTTGGCCAAAGTCTTGTCTCAACTAGAGGGAATTATTAGTTTAGAAATATCTCTTTGGTTTTTTGGATGGTAACTTCTTTTGGATAGAGCAGGTAACTCACCTGGAAGAATTTCAGTCAGATCAATGGAGGATTCTCTAAAGGAACAAACCCATCTGAGCATAAATCTACCATTTTTGGTGTTGGATCTGAAATCTCTCTTTTTCTAACTCTTTGGCCATGATCTCCGTTAAAACAGCCAGCTCTTCAAATCATAGATCATTAGGAGCTTTCATACTGGACTTTTATCTCCATGCTGAGGGCTAGAATCTGCTGAAGGCTAGAGGCAGTGTGTTTTATTTTAAATTTCTCCGCATGGCCAATAGCAGGATGATTTCTAACTGAACTAAATCCCTTTGTCATTTATTTTTATGATAATAGTAAGATCTATGACCATTTTGGAGGCTCTGGGATAAAAGAAAATATCACTTTTAATTTTCACTACACTTGCCACTTGGGAATGTATATTGTTCATTTCCTCTTATGAAATCACCTAAATAGATTAACTGCTGCATGTGGCTTTGGAGAAATGGAAAATACTGATGGAAAAGGTGCAGGTGACCACGACAATACGCTTGCAATTGCCTTTTAGATTATCCCTTTGTAATCCTCTGTTCCACCTCAATGAGGCTGGTAATGTGAAAGCCAAACTGAATGCCCCCAACACACGCTGCGGAAGGGCTGCTGGGCTCCTTGCACCAATCCCATTGCCTCTCTCAATTCCTGTCCTGGGAATGTAATCTTTTAATGGTCAGAGAGTGTCACCAAAGGGCTCCTCAGCCCTTCTTTATTTTCTGAGGCAGGCAATGTGGATGTGGTATCAGTATTTGCTCTTGTCTTTCTGTCAAGATAGAGCCCAGACATTTGTTGTTATAGGACACCATGGTTAGTCCCTATTAGCAGGTGGCCAAAACCATGCTACTCAAAGTGTGGTCCCCGCATGAGCAGAATTGGTATCATCTGGAGGCTGATCAGACATGCAGAATCCCAGGCTCTGCTCCAGACCAGAGAATCATAATCAGTATTTTAACCAGCTCCCCAGTGATGTTTATGCACATTATAGTTTAAGCTTGAGAAGTAGAGCCCTAAGTAGCTTCATTTACTGAGCTTTCATTGCTGGAGATGACTCATAGGAAGTATGATTTGTACCCTAGCCCTTATATCCTGAGGTAGGACAAGTCCGGTCTTCTGTCCTAATTTGACACCATAATCCTTCAATTTTGTATTTAGGTGTCCTTTCACACTTAACGGTTGATCTTTGGGTGAGGAAATCAATATTCTTTCCACAAGTTATTCCTTTTTGGGCCTGTTTCAAAGAAGAAAAGGATTGGTGAATATTCTTAGCATCTGCCACAGCTTTTATAAAGCTGCAAATCTTTTAGGTCAGCAGAGACTCTATGATGACTACTAAAGTATACAAATACCATTTGAAAAGAAAGGCATTGAAAAAAATGTTACCTAAGGCACAATTGCTTTATTCCTTCAATGAAGGAGCCAACGCAAAGACCACTGGGGCAAGTCTTCAAAGGGGGCGATTCCCTGCAGAAAGTGGTTCAGTGGGATTTACTACAAAGGACTTCTCAGGATTGACAGCAGTTTGCTGACATTGGAGTAGGCTGGGGGATTGAAAATATGATTAAAACAAAATTGACACAATCACGATAGTGCGAAGCAGGACTGTAGGGACTGTAATGGGATCCTATGGAAGGAGAGGAGCAAGCCTGCAATTTTCTGGAGATTGGGATAGGAAGCTATTGAAGTTGATGAGCTGAAATGATATTTCTTTCTTGCATGTTTGAAAATAATTATGATATTTTTCCCATAAATACTAGTAAACACACAAAGTCTATAATGAAACATGATATATTGCTAAGAAGTTTTAAAGTAATTGAGTTAATTTGCTATTATTGCATACTTGAATAAATATAGTTCCTTAAATTCCACTATTCTATAGGTCCCCAGTTTAATTAATATAATTTACATATGTAGATTTAGACACTAACTCTTCAGGCAGATGGAATGAGATGTGCTCATTTAAGACTGGTTTTCAAAATGCTTATCATATCAGTATGACAGCATTCTCTACTACAATTTGGAGAAGAATTCTGTGAGGATATTTAGAAAACCGAAATCAAAATAGGACTGCCTATTTTTCCAAAAGATGGCATCTTGAAATAGCAATGCAAGTGAAGGCAGATTTCCTGTAAAACTATTAGAGCCTGAACATATGGTCACACACATTGTGCCATGCACAACTCCAGGGGGCAACATTTACATGGCCTCCACAGATGTCATTCCAGAATTATAAATGTGGCAGTTGTGAATATTGTCATGCTCCTGGTACACTCCTCATAAGCTTTTAGTCTTATTCAGTTTTGATAAAATTTTAAATTCTCTAATTTGATTAGAGCCATGTAAACTTTATAAAGTAGCTTCAAAAATATCCTTTACATAGCTTGCCATTGAGGTTTGAAATCTGAAAAAGTTAAAAGCCAGTGCTTTTTAAAAATATATAATGGAGGAATTTACTGCAATACTGTTTTGGAAACTCTTTCTCGGATTGTGATTATAAACTTACATTTACATTGAATATAGAAGTTCAAATGGTGTTACATAATAAAATATTTCATCACTGTTACTCACGGTCATATATTGGGCAGGAGTATGGCTGCTGGGTTTTATGTTTGGGACGGACTCTTCCCCCTTTGACTAACTAATTCTGTGGTCTTCTAAACCTTCCTCACTTAATATATGGGGATGAGCTACATACTTCAGTTTACTCTGAAGATTGTAGAAGATGGTCCATACAAACCACAAGGAATAACATCTGTCTTAGAGTACAAATAAGCATTAGAGACTATACATTTGTTTTCAAATCTGCACTAAACTCTTTCTGTTTTTTTCAAGAAGTTCTAAGTCCATCCAAGTCCACATTTACCAGTAACATGGAGAGACAAGAGGAAGAAAACATCATTCTTGAAAGCTTGTTTGGAGGTTCTAGCAGGGACGCGCAGCTACTCGTACCCCCTTGACGGAAGAACGGTCCTCCTCTAGCGGGGAAGGTCGTCCTCTCCAACCGAGCGAGCGCGCAGCTTCGGGAGGGATGCACATGGAGCGGTGAGGGAGGAAGGGGACACCGTCTAGCCAGCCAGATCAGCCCAATCTACCCTGGCGATCAATGGGGTGACAGATGTCGCAGTCAGATCGCCCTCACATCCAGAGACAGTCTCACATCGTCACCGTGGTAGAGTGCCCTGGCATCATAGGTCACAACAACCTCAAATTCCTGTGTTTAAATGATTCTCTTGCTTTAGTCTCCCAAGTAGCTGGGACGACAGGCGCCTGCCACAACACCTGGCTATTTGTAGAGACCAACTCTTGCTGAGACTGGTCTCCAACGTGTGAGCTCAGGCAATTCACCCACCTTGGTGTCCCAAATGCTGGGATTATAGGTGTGAACCACTGCACCCAGCCCAAAAGTAGATTTTTAATAATTTGCTTTCTGAAATTTACTTTTTATTCAATATACAAAACTATGTAGTTACCTATATTTTCATTTATTCAACTTCCAGAATATTCCTTGCATCATTCTATCTTCTTCATTTAAATATTTAGTAAACCAGAATAAGAAAAGAAAACACGTGACTTGCTCAAGGAAAGAAAGAATAGGGGCAAGGAAGTAAGAGCCTTTATCTAGGCTCCAAGTAAGTGGCATGGAAAATGGAAATTTGACACATTTCACACTTAATCCTTAGCGCTACAACTTAATTAATGATGAAAAATGTAAAGAAATGAGTATAATTGTGATGAATGTTACTTAGTTCAATGTAAGCATTTCACATTGTATATTGAAACAGTACCCTGAACCCCATAAATGCATCAATATACAAAGTTATGATTTAATAAAAAACAACTAAAAAAAAAAGACCAAGTGGAAAAAGAAAAAAAAGAAAAATCTAATAATTGAGTAAGAGATTTAGGATTGATACTTATCATAATACATATTTACCAATCCTGTTGAACATGAGCCATGTAGCAAACTTCTTGCTAAGCACCTTATATTTAATTTTAATATTAATATTCTCTTTTCTTATTTAATGTTCACATCGACTTTATAAAATGGAGACACTAATCACTTATCTCTAAAAATGACATGTATCCCATTTCACTGCAAAAATCTAAAAAGGGGAAAAAGTTAATAATGACATTTCAACTAAGATATGAATGACAAAGTTTATTTGCATGTATTATCCATTCTTTCTATTGTTCTAAAAAAAAGAATTAACTTATAAAAAAGCATATCTTTATCATATTAGGAAAATAAATATAATTTTATCAGGAATAAGTTAATCCTAAGAAATGACATCATTTTTCATATTTTAATGAAGTACTCATTCAATTGGATATTTGATCAGTTAAGACTACCCTATGAAAAGTGGTTATAAGAAAACTTTTTCTCATACCACATTAAACCAAACAGGAATAAAGACATATTTTCATTTACAGGACAGTTTAAAAGGACAACAGCAAAGTTTTGATAAGAATGCTACACTCCAAAAAGGTGTAAAGTTCATGGTGTATTCATGAAAGTATAAAGAATAAGAGTATCAAACAGTGTATTGTAGTAAAAAGAGCATGAACCTGAAAAATAAATCTATAGTGAGGAATAGATTAGGGATGTCCTGGGGTAAAGGGTGGAGACATGGTTTAAAAGCAAATAGGGGAAACTGAACTCTGATCTTCAGCATAAGATTTGCTTTGTGCTTGAGAGACCTGGAGAATCACAAGAATGGCATGTGAGTTGTGCACATGCAGGAGATCAGAAAACTGGCCTTCAAGAGAAAAATGTATATGTGAGGTATGGCAATAATAATTATGGTAAAGATTCTCTAGATTCCAAAGGTCTCTCAATGCTGGAGGTAGAGGTTGTGCTCAAGGGCTGTGGTTCTGTAAAAACAAAGGTGGAGACATTCTATCCTTTTGTCACTTCTTCCCATTTTATGATAATACATACGGACCCCAGGTTTACTCAAGAGGGCTCCTCCCAGAGTTCCTCAGCTCCCTGACACAGAGTCTACGTCAAGCCTCTTTATTCCTCACACCAACACTACCTCTTCTGGTGACCCCAAAGCCCATCAATGGTTGAAGCAGTGGTTCTCAAAAAATGAGGTCTTATTTTGCTAACAGCTTCAAGGGGTCACTATGGTCAAAGCTATTTTCATAATACTACTAAGACTTTATTTGCCATTTTAATTGTTTCATTGCTAACATTTTCACTGATGGTAAAAAAAAGCAAGGATGGGTAAAACTGATGGCATTTTAACATAAATCAAGGCAAACACCAGTTTCTCTTAGTAGTCATTATTTTGTCATGACACACAGAAAGTAAAAAATAAATCAACAATTTCACTTAGGAATGTCATTGATGAAGGTGAGTATTATTATTTCCATTTTACAGATGCTGATACTGAGATGACCTTAAGTACCTTTTCCAAAGTCAGACGGTAAGTGGTAGAACTGGGAATCTACTCTGGGAAGCAACACACCAGAAAGTAGTACAATCTAATTCGTTCCATTCACTATATATATATATTTTCTGAGTAGCTTATATGAGCCAGACACTATTCCAGGAAGTAGAAATATAAAATGATTTTCTGTCCATCCATCCATCCATCCATGGTTTTCATAAATGTGAATAGAGAGAACTAAGGTAACTGTTGGGCAGCATAAGTTTTGGTTAGTTGCCTCTCTCTTCTTGGTACTTTTCTATATCACTTGAATTTTAGAAATAATGAGCATATGCTATTTTCATAAAACAATAAACTATTCTTAAGATGAAACTGAGTACAACTAATTTCTCTTTTGAAGAAAATACAAAGAAAAATTTCAGATCTTAAATTTAAATGAGTATGAAAAGACTTCTCTTTCTTCCCCCACTCATACATTTTCTTGCTTCCCACTACTTACATAGAGTAGAACATAATATGTGGAAAATTATTCCCTAAAATTGATTTAGAAGACATGTTCTCCAAAATCTTTCCATCCCACACAGCAAATACTAAAACATTTTTTAAAAATAAATTATCACAAAAATTCTTTTGAAAAATTAACTAAAAATCCTAGTGATATTATTGGATCTCAAGGAGAATACTAATGATGCAGTTATATGTGGAACATCACTTTCATGCATGCTCTTCAGAAATCAGCCACTTGCCTTCAGAGGAAAGGAGTCCTGTGAAAGTGAAAATGGCATATGCAACTAGTTTGTTTATTCCTGGGGAGAGAATAGCATATACATTATAACAATACCAGGAAAAGGTAAAAGTACTTGTCTTAATAAAATCTCCATGCTTTACCATAAAAGCCTCGATAGTACTTTCAACTGATGAAATTACAGAGATATTTAAATTTAATTTGGGGGCATTAGTTTTAATTCATGTTAGTTATTTGTGTAGTGGGCATAACAATCATGAAAAACTGAATATTTTAATGTCATAGAGTGAAAATTGGTGATGCTCCAGTCTCTCTCTCTCTCTCTCTCTCTCTCTCTCTCTCTCTCTCTTTTTATTTGGGCTAGTCCAGAGGGCTTTTTCCTTCTCTTCTCTCTCAAAAGTTGTTAGGGTTTAAGAATAAATTTGCTATCCTAATGTGCCAGTCATAGGAATCTATAATATGACATCTAGATTTATTTTAGAACAAATGATTCTTTGTAATAGTGTTTGAAGAAAATTAAATGCACTGATTGAGTGATTGAGACTATTTGTCCTTCAAAGATCTGGCTTCTTTAATTCTTTAGGCCAATTGTTTCCCAATGCCAGTCTCAGCTGAAATGACCATATATAAAAATACCAGCAGAGCTTGTTAAAAACACAGATTTAGGCTCGGCGCCTGTGGCTCAACGGGCTAAGGTGCCAGCCACATACACCTGAGCTGGTGGGTTCGAATCCAGCCTGGGCCCACCAAACAACAATGACGGCTGCAACCAAAAAATGGCCGGGTGTTGTGGCGGGCGCCTGTAGTCCCAGCCACTTGGGAGGTGGAGGCAAGAGACTCGCTTGAGCCCAGGAAGTGGAGGTTGCTGTGAGCTATGATGCCATGGCCTTCTCTGCAGGGTGACAGCTTGAGGCTCTATCTCAAAATAAATAAATAAATAAATAATACAAATTTATAGTTTATACTTTGGGAGATAAGACACATAACTTAGTAGGTTTAGAATTGGAACCCAAAATTCGTATTGTAAAGAGTTCTCCAGAAGAGTCTAATATGTAGACAGATTTGGGAATTACTTACTTAGAAGATATTAGAAAATGAAGAGGAACTGTAATGTTAGAGCAAATAACTTCCTGGTTAATTTTCTGAACACCTCAGGAAAGGACACGGAGAAATATTTTGCTAGATGCCCATGTTCTCTCATTTTCCAAGTTTTAGTCCAAATTACAAGTAAAGAATTCAATGGGCATTTTCACTAGTGGTAACACTTAGAAACTATTAACAATATTAAAATTTTCAGGAGGAGACCAATTTATCACAAAGCAAGTGAACTTTAGCTCCATAGCCAGTTACATGCGTGGGGCATTTTGAGTGCTGATTATTGCTGGAAGTAGTTCTGTCCTGATGAGGGGAAGCCAGGCTGCAAGTTTGGGTAAAAGTGTATGTAGCATTCTATGTAAGTGTATCTGGGAAATGGCCATGAGAGGTGCAGAGGAAAAGTAACTGCATCTCTAAGGCAACAATATATTTGTTATGCTTTCTTTTCTTATTATAAATAGATATTTATTTTATACCTAATTTTGTATTCATGATTTGAATTCCTTTCTCTTAAAATGTATCCCCAAAAGATATAATATTCAAGTCTCACAGGACCTAGATTCACTCTTATTTAGGTCAACATTTATAAACCAGAGTAGGAATATGAGTAGGAGTACAAGGCTTATTTAGAAGATGCTCCATAAGAGAAGCATTACACATGAGACCACCTGATAATATACATGACAGATAATCTTTGAAAAATACCCTACAAAGAACTAGTGAGAAGGTGAAAAAGTCTTATGGAAAGAAAAGTCATGGTATATTTAAGAAAATAAAATTAATAATTAGAAGGACTAGAGCAAAGAGTACAAAGGGAGGTTGAGGAGAGATGAAACCACTGGGACAAATTGCTTAAGCTACATTAAGGAGTTTCAACCCTGTCCTGAAGGAAAAAAGAACAACAAAAATATTCCAAGCAGGGTTGACATGATAAAAATCACGGTTTTGTAAATGTATTCTGGCGCTGTGGTAGGTAGAATATATGTGAGGATCATGTTAGTTCATTTGTGCTTCTATTACAAACAGACTGGATAGTTTACAAAGAATAGAAATGTATTTCTCATAGTTTTAGAGGTTGGGAAGTCCAAGGTCAAGGTACCACGCCAGCAGGATTGACATCTGGTGAGGGCTGCTCTCTGCTTCCAAGTTGGTGCCTTGTTGCTGCATGCTCCAGAAGGGACAAACACTGTGTCATTACATGGCAGCAGGGATGGAAGGGCAAGAGGCCACTCTTTTCAACCTTGAGCCCTTTTAAAAAGGTGGTAATCCCACTCATGAAGGCAAAACTCTCAGACTTATTCACCTCCTAAAAATCATTCTCTTAATATTGCTGCATTTAAAATTGTGCTTTTAACACAAATTTTGGAGGTGATATTATCATTCATACCATACCATTTCACCCTGGCTTCCCCAAATTCATATATTTCTCACATACAAATTATATTTGTTCCATCTCAGTAGCTTCAGCAAGTATTAATTAATTTCAGCATCAACTCTAAAATCTAAATCCAGTCTCATCTAAGTAATACATGAGTGAAATTCAAGGTATTAATCATTATGAAACAAATTCCACTCCAGCTGTATCTACTTCTAAAACAACATGGTAGGACTGGCATGGGATAGACATTCTCATTCCAAAAGGAAGAAATAGGCAAGAAGAAAGAGACAATAATTTTCAAGTAATTCCAAAACACACTTGGGCAAACAGAATTATAATCTTAAAGCTTAAAAATAATATTCTTTAGCTTCATGCCTTGACTTCTGGACATACCAAGGCTTGAATTGGGTCCCTAAGATCCTGGGGAACCCCACTCCCATGGTTTTGCTATGCACAGCTCCTGCAGCAATTCTCAGGAGTTGGAGTTGTGTGCTCAGCTCTCCCAGGCTGGGATTCCACTCTGGTGGCTCTATATTTCTGGAGTTTGGGGTGTGACCCTGCTTCCCTGAATCCACTAGACATTGCACTTGTAGGGGCTTTCTGTGGTGCCCTCAACCTTACAGAAAGGCACTACTGTAGTAGGATCTCTCTGTGGCAGGCCTGACTGGCCATGAGGCTCTCTAGAGCATCCTTAGATAGTTTATGCACTGTGCATGCCTGCTGAGTTAGCACCATGTGGACACTGCCAAGGTTTATAGGTTTTGCTGTCTGGAGTTGTGGCTTAAGCTGCACCTAGACCCACATAAAGCACAGCTGGAGAAGCCAAGGAGCACTGCACAAAAATGGGGGTAGCAGAGAATTGAGGGAGCCCTGAGCAGCAGGCCACAAGGTCTCATGAGCACCACAGGCCTCTCCCTTGAAACCATTCTACTCTTAGGACCCTGACACTATGGGCCTATGAAGGAAGCAGGAGCCTTGTAGATCTCCGAAATGCCTTCAGTATCATTCTTCCAATGTCTTGATGGATAGCATCTGGCCTATTTTTATCCATACCAATCTCCTTACCAAAAGATAGCTTAAATTGTGGTATATGTATACCATGGAATATTATGCAGCCTTAAAGAAAGATGGAGACTTTACCTCTTACATGTTTACATGGATGGACCTGGAACATATTCTTCTTAGCAAAGTATCTCAAGAATGGAAGGAGAATAAGTATCCAATGTACTCAGTCTTACCATGAAACCAATGTATAGCTTTCTTATGAAAGCTATAACCCAATTATAGCCCAAGAAGAAGGGGGAAGGGGAAAGGGGACACGGAGGGGCGGGGGAGGAGGGAGGATGTTTGGAGGGAGAGTAATTGGTGGGACTACACTTACAGTGCACATTAAAAGGGTACATGTGAAATTTACAAGGTGTAGAATATAAATGTCTTAACCCAATAACTAAGAAAATGCTTTGAAGGCTATGTTAACACAGTCCATTCATGGAATTGAGGCCCAGGAAATTCACATGAAACTGACCTAGGCATAGGGAATGGGGGTTCCATGTTTAGTTCCAAGTGCAAAGTGAAGGAGGTACCGAGGCACAGGTGACTCCTCAGCAGTTGTCTGGCCTTTTTGGCTATTGGAGCCTCCGGTGGGGGTTGGAGGTCCCCCTCCTTGCCAGTCATAAATCCTGCTGGTTCTTCAGCTGGCTGCCGCAGCACTGACAGGCTACACTTCTTAGTACTGTTGCATTGGTGACTTGGTTTCAATATGAATTTTGGAGTGTACACCACCATTCAAACCACAGCAAGAGATTCAAACCCAGAGGCAGGAAGACTAGAATGGAAGCCATTGAGAGAGGATAGTGACTAAAGTAGGAGAGAAACACTGACTTTGGTGAGATACTGATATATCAAGACATATTTAGAGTATAGGATTTAGTGACTGATTTGAGCTGTGACAGAGAAAAGGGAGTTAAGAGTGTTAACCATGTATCTAGCTTGAGCAACTGGACAGGCGATGTTTCTATTTCCACACGGAGGGAAACAGAAGAAAAACAAGTTTGGGGTGATGGTATAGTGAAGTCAGGAAAAGATCCTGAGTTCATTGTTGGGAGGCTAAAATTGAGGTGACTGAGGAATGTTCATTTGGAGAAACTCAGCAGGAGATTGGATATAGAGTGTAGGGCTCAAGAGAAATTAGACTTAGAATATGTATTTCAGTATAGACGGGTATATAGTTGAGATGAAATTGAATCAAAAGTGTGTGTGAAATGAGATGAGGATACTAAGGAATATAAGCATTTAAAGAGGTGGCAGGGATAGGAGAAATCACAAAGGAGCTTAGGAAGGAAGGGGCCAAAGTGACAGGAGGACCGTCAGGAATGTGTAACATCACAGAAGCCAAGGAAAGAGGAGAACAGTCTCAAATGCCCCCTGAGATGTTTTCCCAAACCAGTGTGGGGAAGGAGAAATAACCTGAGTAGGAATGGAGGAAACTGAGAAAGACAGACACAAAAGATGAATGGTAGGATTGGGAGGACTGATGCAGCTGATGACTGCCGCCAGCTTTGAACTATGGAAGTAGCTTTGCTTAGGAAGTATCTTTAATAAGGTAAATCTTAACACTTGGGGTAAAGATAACTTTAAGGAGGAAAAGCTGTGTGCTTGCTGATAATAAGAAAAGTATGCATGGGCTACATGACTTCTGGCAGGTGAAAAGAATATTTGTTGTTAAAGAAGGAGAATCAGCTGGGGGGGGGGTTTCCATGAATATCTCCCCATGCTGCAAGGGCCCTGCTGCCTCACAGTCTGTTCCCCACAAGATGTCAGGTGGAATAAGGGCTGAAAAACTCATTGATCTCTGGAGAAGCTGGGATTACAAGATAAAGAATCAGGTTACTACAATGGAATCAAATGCAAAGATATCAATGCAATGAACATATTAAATCCTACATTGAAAAGCTCTTGGAAGATTTGAAAAGAAACCCTAGAAATTTACCATTGATTGCCATGTATTTTGATCAAATAGTCTGTGTTTTGTCTGACAGTTTCAGTTTTATAAAATCCTCACTTGTTATATGTGTTAATATTTGTGGTAATCTGATTTTTTTGTTCAAGGAAATATGGTGATTGTGTGTTAACAATAGACACGATTAAAACAAAATAGCTGATCCTATTTTCTACCTTCTATACACTGAAGCCCTGCAAAAGAAAATACATAGATTAGATCTAGAATTCCCTATCTTGTTCTATTTCTCCTAGGACTCCTTTTTTTCAGGCATCCATACTTTAAGTCTTCTGTACCAGTCCGACGTGTGGAATTTTAGGTAAAGATAGTATACCTTGAAAAGAATAACTATTTAATGCTATATTCTCAGAGCCTGCTTATAGTTCTGGGCCCTTAATGTTTGTTCAATGAATGATGAAAGGAAAATTTAAAAAGCAACTTTCATCCTTATGACTAATAAAGAGTGGGGGTAAAAAAGCCCAGAAAAAAAATGCTACAGGAAATAACTTTTGGGTGCTTGCAATTGTTTTCCTGACCAGTTTAGAATAATTATGAGCTGTTTGGGAGCTCAACAATATATCTAAAACTGCCTATGTGAATCTTAATATTGCCCAAGAATTCTCAAGTGGTAAGTAGTTAAGGATAAGGGCTCTAATCGCTCACAACATCAGAAATAGAAGGATGTTCTAGACTCTCAAATCAGGCTTGGTCAAAAAGCACAAAATGAATATTACAGTATTTTTCTCTTTTTTTTTTAATATCACTGCACTTTTTTTTTTTTTTTTTTTGAGGCAAAGTCTGACTCTATTGCCCAGGCTAGAGTGTCATGGGATCAGCCTAGCTCACAGCAAGACAGGTCTCGCTCCTGTTCAGGCTAGTCTCAAACTTCTGAGCTCAAGAGATCCTCCCATCTCTCTCTCTCTCTCTCTCTCTCTTTCTCTCTCTCAATCCATATATATATATATATATATATGTATTTGTTTTTGGCTGGGGCCAGGTTTGAGCCCACCACCTCTGGTACATGGGGCCAGTGCCCTACTCCTTTGAGCCTCAGGCACCACCCCACCCTCACAATAATTTTAATAGCAATGAAGAGGAACACTGACATGTCAAATTTATTTGGATTAGTAGAAAGGGCCAAAGGACATATTTTAGAATTCATTCTTGGTAAGAGTTAAGCAAGGGAACATTGGAAAGCAGTTGACTGCTGGCCTGCCTTGTGCTTTCTATCTTTGGGGAGGCAGACTTTTGTCTCCAGAGAAGCACTTGGAATGGGCCCAGCAAACATCCTGGAATTTGCAACAACTCACTCATCCTTTCAATAGACTGCTCTTGCAGAGATACTTAGTCTAGTTTTCTCTGGCTAGCCTTCCAAGCTATATGATGTGGTATAATTTGAGAAAAAATAAATATTTAGAGCTGGCTGTACAGCAGGTTTTGACAAATGTTTGTTCCTGAAAATTCAAATATTATATGCTCCTTAGGAAACATCTAACATGAAATTTTAATTCAAATGTTCACCCAAGAGCCATTTTTTAACAATTATTTATTTCCTTTTTTTTTTCTTATAGAGGTACACTGCTTTAATGGATGATTTTATTTAAGTTAAGTGGAAAACACTAAAAATTTTAACAAAAGATTGATGATATTTTGTCCTCAATAGTTTCATGCCAAATCATTACTTTTTATAAATGTTGTATTTTTTCAAATACTTCTCATCTTTTTAGAAGAGTTTTTTCCTCCCCATTGAACTCTACTCAGCATATCCCCATTGTAGATCATCACAGTTTACCACAAGCCATTTTGTCACCATTAAATCTGCATAACTTCCTGTCCAAATTACCTTTAAGCCATTTTGTCAGCTTGAAACTAGAACATTATTTTCGCCAGAGGACTAGGCTAGATGTGTCAGAATATTAACTTTTAACATGCTCAATGGGTCCTAATACTGAAAGTTATTATCAACCAAATTATATTTCCTCATAATTTGTGTTCCCTAGTTCCAAACAAACATTGTAAGAGATGAATTATGCTGAACATGGATAGATGTTTATATCCCAGATTATGAAAAGTATGTAATTAATTTTATATATCAACTTGGCTGGACTAAGTAATTCTTATACAGCAATAAATCATTATTTCTGTAAGAGTGTTTATAGAAGAGACTAGCCCTTGACTCAGTAGACTGAGTAAGAAATATTGCTCTCACCAATTTTGGTAGACATCATCCAAATCACGGAGGGCCTGAACCAAGCATCAAGACTAAGAAATAACAAATCTGCTCCCTGTTTTAGCTGGAATGGCCATCTTTCCTTGGCCTCTGACACCCCTGCTCCGGCTGCTTCTGTATGTGATTTTCCACAATTGGCTAAACCTGAAAGTAGCAGTAGCATGCAGTGGTTGGGAACTAAGCTTTTATCCTATCAGTGTACCAAGGAACTAACTGTATTCTACTCCAGAAACTCAAATGATTACCTGTGAAATTATAACTTGGTATAAAGGTTTTTCTACTTTTTGAACTCATATCCATCACTTCTAAGTCCCACTCTTGTCACAGTCATTTAACACAAATAGGAATGACAAAACAAAACAAAACAAAAGCAAGAAAAGACAACATTTTGCAATGAATCTACAATATTTATTCATTTATGTGATTATACTACATTATTTATATGGATGATAAAAATAAAACATTATTTCATTTAAGGCATTATCTAAACTCTCCTTTATATGAAAAAATAAAGAGATAAGTATAACACTTTCATTGGCTTAATTATTGTGCTCTCTTCCCCTCATTCCAAAGTTCTATCTACAACATGCCATGTTCAGTTGCTGTTAAGGGATCACACATCTCTCACACACGAGTATAGTTCTGCCCTCATGGAAGGGAAAGACTAAAGCATGATTAACTTGATGGTAATTCATAAAGGGGTGACATCTATTTCATAAAGGGGTGAAATCTATTTCCTCGTCTAGATTCCTGTCTTCACGATTAATACCACGTGTTCAAGAAACCATGCTAAACCTATTGCTGATCTTCTTGAAACACTTTTTGATTCTTCTTGTACCTTAACTTACCTAAGATGTAGAGACCATTTCTAATTATACATGAAACTTAAACAATTATACAGATGAGAATCATGTGGGGCCCACCCTGGCTGAGAAAAATAGCCCTTTACCATGTATTTCTCAGAGTAGGATCTTTTATACTCCAAAAAGTCCCTAATGCCTCCTTAATCAATTTATCCATTACCCATTTTTTCTTTTAGCAATAAATGTGTTTCAAATTTAATATTCTGAACTAATAATTAACACAAATAAATTATATCAATTTGTGCCTAAATCAATAAACTCCGAACTACCAATATCCAACTTTATAAAAGCATTTAAGAGTTAGGCTAGTGGGCGGCACCTGTGACTCAGTAACTAGGGTACCAGCCCCATATACCGAGGGTGACGGTTCAAACCCGGGTCCAGCCAAACTGCAAACAAAAAATAGCCGGGCATTGTGGTGGGCACCTGTAGTCCCAGCTACTTGGGAGGCTGAAGGAAGAGAATCGCCTAAGCCCAAGAGCTGGAGGTTGCTGTGAGCTGTGATGTCATAGCACTCTACCAAGGGCAATAAAGTAGACTCTGTCTCTAAAAAAAAAAAAGAAAGAAAGAAAGAAAAGAAAAACAGTTAAGTTAGAGTTTTTTATTTTTTAAAAAAAAAACCTATTAGCTTAACCACCTGCTGTTAAGCCGGGTGTCCAAATAAGTCCCAAGCAAACTCAAGCCTAATATCTCCTGAGCTAGGCCAATGTCATATGCAGGATTTCTAAAACAGACACATTAAAGCCAATGACCAGGCTCTGGTGGCAGAAAGAGTTGAAGAAAAATCCCCACAGCTATTTTATTTTTTGACTCTAGCACATATTATACTCTAAACCAGTGTTTCCAAGTCTGTATATTCATCAGAGTTTCTTGGAGATATTTTTTGTTTTGTTTTGAGATCTGGTCTCACTTTGTAGCCTAGGCTAGAGTGCAGTGACATCATCATAGCTCACTGTAACCTCAATCTCCTGGGTATCTCTGGCTAATTTTTTTTTTATTTTTATAGAGACAGGGTCTCCCCATTGCCTACATTAGTCTCAAACTTTAGGGTTCCAGTGATGCTCCTACCTGGTCCTCTCCAAAAGCTGGGATTACAGGCGTGAGCCACCAGGTCTGGCCTTTTGGGGGGAAATTTTTAATAAATTTTAATGAAAATTTTAATAAATGGTACTGGAAAAACTGGATAGCTTCCTGTAAAAGTCTGAAACAAGATCTGCACCTCTCACCATTCACAAAAATTAATACACAATGGGCCAGGCACGGTGGCTCATGCCTATAATCCTAGGACTCTGGGAAGCCAAGGTGGGTTGACTGCTTGAGCTCAGGAATTTGAGACCAGCCTAAGGAAGAGAGACCCCATATTACTAAAAGTAGAAAAACTAGTCAGACACCATCCAAGGCACCCCTAGTCCCAGCTACCTGGAATGCTGAGGCAAGAGGATTGCTCAAACCCAGGAGTTTGAGGTTGTTGTGAGCTATAACATCATAGTACTCTACCCAGAGTGACATAGTGGGACTCTGTATTAAAAAATAAATCACAATGGATAAAAGACTTAAACATAAGGCATAAAACTATAAGAATTCTGAAAGAAAATGTTGGAAAACTCTTATAGATAATTGGCCTTGGGAAAAATTTCATGAAGAATACCCCAAAAGTAATCGCAGCAACAAAAATAAATAAATGGGAACTGAGCAGATTAAAAATTTTCTGCAATACCAAGGAAACCATCATTACTGCAAAAGGACAGCATACAGGAGCAGAGAAAATATTTGCATGCTATGTAACTGATAAAGAGCTGATAACCAGAATTCACAAAGAACTCAAGCAAATCAACAAGAAACAACCAAAAACCCCATTTAAAATGTGGGCAAAAACATGATCAGGAACTTTACAAAGGAAAATAGCCTAATGGCCAATAAACACATGAAAAAATCCTCAACATCTCTAATTATTAGGGAAATGCAAATCATAACCACAATGAGATATTACCTAACCCCAGTGAGAATGGCTCTTTTCAAAAATTCCCAAATCAGTGGCTCAACAGGCTAAGGTGCCAGCCATGTACACCTGAGCTCACGGGTTTGAATCCAGCCCAGACCCGCCGAAGAACAATGGTGGCTGCAACCAAGAAATGGCCAGGAGTTGTGGCGGGCACCTGTAGTCCCAGCTACTTGGGAGGCAGAGGCAGGAGACTCGCTTGAGCCCAGGAATTGGAGGTTGCTGTGAGCTGTGATGCCACGGCACTCTACCCAGGGTGACAGCTTGAGGCTCTGTCTAAAAAAAAAAAAAAATTTTTTTTTTTCAATTCCCAAATCAACTAGTGCTGACATGGATACAGAGAGAAACACATCCCATTGGTGGGAGTGCAAACTAGTACAATCTCTATGGAACAGTGTATGGAGATACCTCAGAGAACTTAAAGTAGGAGTGCCATTTGATCCTGCAATCCCATTGCTGGGTATATATGCCACAGAAGAAAAGGTCTTTTTATAGAAAGGCATCTGCACTCAGGTGATTATAGCAGCACAGTTCACAATTGCATAGACAACCCAAGTGCCCACCAATACATAAAGGGAGTAATAAAACGTGGGTATATGCATACTATGGAGCACTACTCAGCCATTAAAAAAGTAGAGATCTGGTATCTTTTGTGACAACCTAGATGGAACTGGAAACCATTCTTTTAAGTGAAACATCACAAGAATGAAGAAACAAACATATATAATCAATACCAAGGTGGAACCAATGAATCAACACTTAGGTGCACATATGGAAGTAAATCTCAGTGAAAATCAAGCTGGGGGGGGCGCCCATAGCTCAGTCAGCAGGGCGCCAGCCACATAACCAAGGATGATGGTTTCGAATCATCCTGGGCCTGCTAAACCACAATGACAACTGCAACAAAAAAATAACCGGGCGTTGTGGCAGGCATCTGTAGTCCCAGCTACTTGGGAGGCTGAGGCAAAAGAATTACTTAAGCCCAAGAGTTGGAGGTTGCTGTCAGCTGTGACACCACAGCACTCTATCCAGGGCAACAGCTTGAGACCTTGTCTCAAAAAAAAAAAAAAAAAAGAAAGAAAGAAAGAAAGAAAATCAAGCTACAGTAAGGGAGAGGAAGGGAGGGGGAGGGGTAAATTCACACATGTTTGGTACAGTGCACCAAACATGTGTGAATTATCTGGGTGAAGGGCACATTATTATCTGGGTGAAGGGCACATTTATAACCTTGACTCAATCTGTATAAAAACAAAGTATTTAAACTAAATATATGTGCCCCCTAAAACTCTGAGATTGAACAAATAATCCTTTGACATAAGAATTCAAACCTCACATAGAGCAAAGGAAGAGAAACAACTATAACAAATACCAGGATTCCACATGGAGAATACTTGACTTCCTTAGTCTAGGAGGGGAATAAGCATCATTAGGTAATTCTAATGTGCAGTCAGTCAGCTTTAAGAACCACCTCTGTAAACAAAACCTCCAAAACACAGTTAAGTGTGACATCACTGCAGACCATCATGGTGCGTTCCCTGGACCCCGACCTTCTTGCTATTCATGTGATCTCCTACGTTCCATTCACATTGCCACACTAACAGAAAATAATTTGAAAAACTAAGGTGTTTTTGTTGTTCATTATATATTTGCTTTTCAGGTAACTACATATTTTAAATGCAGCAGATCAACAATTGCTATATCATAATGATCTGAGAAATCAAGCTTTTTAAACTAGAATTTTTCTCGAGTGTCAACAAAATAAGGTTTTTGCTAAATATATAAATTGCTGTGTTTGGAAATTAATTCAGCTCTGTTCATCTTCAAATATTTAGGGTTTAGTTTTTCTTATAGGGAATAACTGCTTGAAATGTTTAATATCATGCCAGAAATGTCTAATTGCTTTAAGATTTAAATATGAAGTCATAATATCTGGTGGGGGAGTGAGGATAAGCAATATAAGATGTATGATGGAACTACCTCAACAATTTACCTAGGTCTAATTGAGGAAATAAAAGTTATCATTTGATGAAAGAGCCAGGAAGTCATGTTAGGAAGTACAAATACTCAGAATTGAATTTGGTGAAATGTACTATTTTTTTAAAGATGTGATTACTTCCTAGCACAAATTGCCCAGGAATACATATTCAACTTTATGAGAGAGGGAAAATATTATTATTTTCACATGAATCAAAAACATCTTTAAAAACCATCCACTTTCTCTATCATATTCCAAATGATAAGGATTTTTCCAGTAGAGAAATTCTGCTGAAATCCAGAAAAGATTTTTGTTTCAACATAGAGAGTTAATATATTTCCCTGGGAATTTTCAAACTTTGTCATAAATTCAGCATTATTCTGAGATACTAAAAAACATTTAAACACTGAAATGAAAATGAAAGAGCATAAACCTTTGGCTCTGTTGTGACTTGAGATTCATCATGGAGGCTGAGCAGGAGAGAGTGGGGAAAAGGGGTTGTGCTCAACGTTCCATGACTCTTTTGGGATAGGACAAGGTACCCAGCAATGACATATCAGTCACATAGATAAGACCCACGTGCTTTCAGGGACTGGAATTCTCCAGCCAAAACCAGAGGACTGGTCCCTAAAGGCAGGTGGGTCTTACCTATGTGACTGATACATCATTGCTGGCTACCTTGTCCTACCCAAATGGAGCAAGAGGACAAGACATAGCAGAGCACAGCCAGTGATGGATTATGTGAGAAAAAAACTCAGGAATCCAGTAAGGCTGATGTTTGTTATAGAAGCATAACACAAAACACAGGTGGTAATTTTGCCACAAGTCAATTTGCAGAAAGCATATTCACCAAAATGTTGACTTATCAAATGATCATTTGATTAAATTTTCCACTTATCAAAATATGTGGAAAAATAGTCTTCTTGATTATCCTTAATTGATATATTTTACCCAATTTTATTTTAAATAATTTTCAGCTTATTAAATACTGGGAGCCAGAATAATTTAGTTTTTTATGAATACATTTTTAAAGACTATCTTCATGGGCGGTGCCTGTGGCTCAAAGGAGTAGGGTACCGGCCCCATATGCTGGAGGTGGTGGGTTTAGACCAAGCCAGGGCTAAAAAAAAAAAAAAAGAAAGAAAGAAAAATGTTTTTTTTTTTAAAGACTATCTTCATAAGGAATATTCATATTTAATTTCTTTAACAATGTATTCTTGATCATATTTAAGCAAAATATGTTCCCAATAGGAATTTATCCAAACTCATTTAATACATTCACAAAGAATGTTCCTTAAAATGAAATGTTAGTATATCAGTAAATTCATTAAATTCAATCAATTTAGGCGAGCATGGTGACTTATACCAGTAATCCTAGCACTCTGGGAGGCTGAGCCTGATGGATGGCTTGAGCTCGGGATTTTAAAACCAGTCTGAGCAAAAGTGAAACCTCATCTATTCTAAAAAGAGAAAAACTAACCAGGCATAGTGGTGCATGCCTATAGTCCTAGCTACTTGGGAGACTGAGGTAAGAGGATTGTCCAAGACCAAGAGTTTGAGATTGCTGTGAACTATGATGACACAATACTCTACCCAGAGTGACAGAGTGAGACTATCTCCAAAAAAAAAAAAAAAAATTCAGTGAATTCATCATGAAAAATATTGTTCCTTCAGGGGATTGATTTTTGGTGAATTTGTCTATTTTCAAAGTAGGCTGGAATTGGAGAGGCAGGGTAGGGATGGTGAAATATGGGAAGAATACAGACGAGCTACAGTTTGGATTATAGTAAGTGCAACCCAGGACATCATCTTCTGTCCATATCTGGGGCCAGCTTGCAGGAAAAGAGGCACGATAATAAGCCTGATTAAACAGAGGCACTGGGCTTGAGGCTACTTATTTATATCCTGCTAAAACACAAATTACCCCCCAAATAAATAGTGAGGCTTCAACTGCAAAAGATTAAAATGAGTTTACCCAGCTGTGGGAGGATTGGGGAGGGCAAAGACTGGGAAAACAGGAATAAAGCTGAGATGTTCCACTGAGCAGGCAACATTTGAATCAACTCAGACTTCACACTATCATCTCTGCTTCTTTGAAGTCATGGGCTTTCTCAATATAGGAGACAATTAAAATAAGGTTTGGCAGATACTGGGGGCACTGAATTCTATACAGATTTCTTTCCCAGGGAGGAATCAGTATTTCTAGCTCCTACTTGGTGCTAGTCCCTCACAGTGACTATGGAGCACAGTGCCAAACATGCTGAAGTCGCTTGAAAAAAAAAAATGCTTGTTAACTTGATATAGTTACATGTGGACACATGAAAACTAATTTTTACTCATTTGTGACTTCTCTCATGATAAAATTCTCATTTATTCTCTGTATGGGATAATCCCCCGTGTTTATAGTTCTATACTCTGCAGGCATATATGCTTTAGAAACAGAGTGACTACAGTCATTCCTTGATCTTTGAGGAGGTACTATGATCTAAATATCTGTACCTCCAAAATTCGTATATTGAGATTCTAACCCCCAAAGTGATGGTACTAGAGGAAGCCTTTTAAAAGGTGACTCAGTGCCTGTAGCACAGTGGTTATAGTGCCTGCTACATACACCAAAGTTTGCGGGTTTGAATCCAGCCCAGGCCTGCTAACCAATAATGACAATTGCAAAAAAAATAGCCAGATGTTGTGGTGGGCACCCATAATCCCAGCTTTTTGGGAGGCCAAGGCAAGAGAATTGCTTAAGCCCAAGAGTTTGAGGTTGCTGTGAGCTGTGATGCAACAGCACTCTACTGAGGATGACATAGTGAGACTGTCTCAAAAAAAAAAAAAAGGTTATTAGGTCATAGGAGTGGAGCCCTGACAAATGGGATTAATACCTTTATAAAACTGGCCTAATGGAGCTGGTTGTCTCTTCTGATGTGTGAGAATCCATCAAGAAGACATCTGTCTATGAAGCAGAAAGTAAGCCCTCATCAGACCCTGACAATCCCGGTGCCTTGATATTGGACTCCCCAGCCTCCAGAGCTATGAGAAATGAATTTTTGCTGTTTATAAGCTACCCAGTTTTGGGTACAAGGTCAGCCAATTAAGTTCAAGAACTCATTCTAGAGAAAGTGCTATGGTCACCTTTAAAGTACCCCTTTTGGGAAGCTATGCACTGATGGTAGTGCCTACTCCATCTTTCAAAGCAATTCTGGAACTCTTTTTTTCTAGAATTATCATCAGAGCTGTCATCAAATGTGGTCTAATAATTAAGTTTGACAACTCTCCACTGTGTGTTTATATTGGCAGCACTGTACAAACAACTTGGTAAGTCCTCATAACCACAGTATATCTGTGTCTCACAGCTGTTTGTGTCAATGTGTGGTGGTGTCTTGCTAAGTGGCATTCATTATTATTGTGTGGGGTTTTGTGCTGTATAACTATAGCTCTGATGGTCATTCCAGAAAAAGAGTTTCAAAATTGCTTTGAAGGGTGGACTAGGTGCTGACATCAGTGCATAGCTTCCCAAAGGGAGTACTTTGAAGGTACCATACTGATATTCAGCAATGAGGTATGTACTACTTTTTCTAGGATAAGTTCATGAACTTAATTTTAAGCCCTCCATATTTTACTATAACAGCCCAAGTAGACTAAGACAGATGGAGAAAAAATTACATACTAAATTAAAGCAAAGACCCTTACACTCAAAAAGCTGGAAGTTCAGAGGCTTAGAAAACTGTGAGAAAGAAAAAAACTCCAGGTATTTAAATAAAGCTTCAGATGAGATTTTATTTTCAGTATACCAAACTTAAAAAGGAAATTTATAATTAGCTATTACTAGTAAAGCCAAAATATAGACATTTTCTCACTACTTCTGCATTTTCAGACTCTTTAATTATATAAAGCAATTAGGAATTATAGACTATAGCATATTAGGGCTGGGAAAGATCGTAATTTTTCTAGTTCCAATCTTTTGTTTTCCTCAAATGCCTCATTTTTCAAATGAGTGAATAAAATCAAAGAGTCTGCTAAATGTTTTATAGTTAATCAGTCCCAGAGTTACAGCTAAAGTCCAAATTTTGCAATTTTCTAGCAACAGGAAAGCCATCTAAGGTTTTGGAACTTACATGTCTTTATATATAAGTACTCTATTCCAGGATAGAGCTAATTAAGAGCCTGATGCTGGAATTCCATCACTGGATGTCCACTCTTTTTGAATACAAAAATAACTATCAACTTATTGTGCTTCTTCTGGGTGGAAGAAGGCAATATATGACTCACTGCAATCTCTTTGCCTTCTTTCCTAGTAATTTTTCCTAGGGACTTCCCCCAATTGGACATATAAATAAACTACATCCTTGAATGCATATTTGTTGTTTTGTGTGTGAGGTTATGTGCATGTCTGTGATCGATAAATACTATGTATTAAAGGATGTCAGCATGTTTTTAAAAGTATACAAATGTGTAGGGTACAACTGAGCTTATGGGTTGTATCTGGATCATTTTGTACCCAGGGACTAGTGGTTTAGATGATATTAGTGAGAGATGTAATTTGCTGAAAAGAAGCTTGTACTAAGCCTGCTGTAGAGCTGGACAAAAGGTGATGAATTTATTCCCTTTGATTATCATCTCTAATCCCTAGGGACCCTTTGAAGATGGAAAATCCAGAATGAGTTTTCATATTTTTTGTATTAATTGTGACCACTAAGAAGCTTAAAACTCAGGGGAGGAAGTCTTACTACAAGCTACAACACCATTGAGTACAAACGCTTTGTAAAATTTCAATAAACTAGTCACTGTCTTTGTGAAAATTACTACCTAGTCCTCTAAGAAATATGGAGTGTATTGAGTAGGGTAAAACTACAGTTGCAAGTGAACATTGGAGTCTGACACTGGGTAGAATCTTGGCCAGGTTTGTATGTGGTTTTAAGTGTGCTCTTTTCCATTTGTTTTTATTATACCATCTAGTCTACATCAGGACTCCACCTTTAGGTGCTGGTTAAGGGACAGTCACAAATCCACATATCTCCAATGCAATAATTTTCACAAATTTCTGTAACTGTATGACATTTCAGGTACAAATAAGGGGAATAACTAAAGCTGCATAACAAATATTAGTTGAAATAACAAATGAAAAAATACATAGTCAATAAGAAACAAACACTTAATCTTTGAAAGATATTTCATACTTTTAGTTTATTTTACCTCAAAAATGCTTCCTGTGAAGCATTTTTATTTCTTTTTAATGATAAAGAAAATGGCAGTCAAAAAGAATTCTAATAGTTGCTGTGGATAAGAACTAGGAAGTATCAGCTTCCAAACACCTGACTCTAAGAATCCACAATTACAGCTTATATAATTGCAAAGAGCTTAACATCATTTCTGAGGACCACAGGTGCCTGTCTGTCCCTTGTTTGCAACAGTACAAGGTCAGCCTGACAAGTTTCCACCAAAAAGATTCTTGAGTTGATCTCAGGGGCATACTCTATGGGAGGAGGAGGGTAGCACTGTCTCATGGTGGGAATCTGTGATCATAAAAGCTGTTTGTATAGATATTTAACAAGAGGAGATATGAGTTCTAAAGTTGAGCCTATATTCATCTCTTTACTGTGCTGAATGCTTTTTGTAGTGTAAATCAGTTTCATGATATAGCATGCTTCATTTACTCTGGAGTTACTACCTCCCACTCTTTGATTCCACGTAGATTCTGCCTTAGAGATTGAGAATTCTATATGGACGAATTATTCCTATGAGTAACATAGCTGAAGAAAACACAGGGTTAGGGCAAAAAAAGTAATGCATAGAGCTGACACAAAAATTTGGATACTAAAAAACATCTTTATGATTTTTTTCTTTCAACCTTTATACTGACATTAGACTTTATGATTTTTTCAAAGTCATTCCCAAGCAATAAAGTTAGGAATGTCTGAATAGGAGAGTCAATATTTTTAAAGTATTATAATAATTTATGTATTTCCCTCCTATTCATCTGGGAATTAATTCAGCTTTTCTTTTTTGGAAGAAGGAATTAAAGTATATTTTTCTCCTTTTATTCTCTTTAGACATAGAAAACAAGAAAATCTTAGGATTATGCTACTATGTATATTAATTTTTAAAACCAATAACTTAAAACGTAGAAAAAAATCTATCACTGAAATTTTGGAAAAGAAATTCTATTCTCAGTTCACAGTCTCAAAGGCAGGACCATGTGAAATGTGGAAAGTTGCTGGGCTTTTCATGCTTTTGTGTGCTGAAGCATGTTTTTTTCCTCCTACCCTTTCTGCAGGGTAAACTATTATCCCTTTTAAGGCTCACAGTGAAAGCTGTGTGATTTCACTTCTCATTTTGGCAAGATTAGCTGTGCCCGTAACACTTTTGCACAGCTGCAGTAACCAATTTCCTTGAGATACTGTCATTATCTCTGTACTCCTGTGCCTTGCTATCTCTGAGTTACTTGAGAGCAAGGGCTCAGGCTTATTTGCCTTTAAATGTTTCACACCTAGCCCTGGGATCAATGAATGTTTGTTGAGTGACAAACACAAACCACGTCAGAAGTGTCCTCACATTCTCCCCATAGTGCCTAAGGCTGAAATGTGGTGACCTGACATAGCCTTTAGACCCAAGTATAGGTCAGATCTCATGTCTTCTGTAATTTTGACAGGATATGAATCAGGGAGCCTAAATCATTTTCTTCTTTCAATCATCTACTATCTACAGTTGTTTTATTAAACTTCAAAAAAATGTACCTTGTTTTACCTCATGGGAATGGTAAAAAAAAAACAAAAAAAAACAGATACCACATCTAAAAAACCAGGGTTTCTTTCTCTCTTTTTTTTGAGACAGAGTCTCAAGCTGTCACTCTGGATAGAGTGCTATAGCATCACAGCTCACAGCAACCTCCAATTCCTGGGCAAGCGAGTCTCCTGCCTCTGCCTCCCAAGTAGCTGGGACTACAGGTGCCCGCCACAATGCCCAGCCATTTTTTGGATGCAGCTGTCATTGTTGTTTAGCAGGCCTGGGCTGGATTCAAACCTGCCAGCTCAGGTGTACATGGCTGGCGCCTCAGACCGCTGAGCCACAGGCTCTGAGCCAGAACCAGGGTTTCTTATTAGTACATTATTATCAATACATCAAGCAAGCTGAAGGAACTCTCCAGAGTGCTGAAAAATCTACCTTGCGATAAAACAAAACAAAACAAAACTGGAAACATTTTCACTCTACCTGTGCTGTTTTCTATTATCAAATAGAACATGTCTTGTGGACTTCTATGGTAGTTGACCTTAGAAAACTAATTCCATAAGACAAATATTGAGAGAAACAAGCCTAAATATAACTTATGTTTGTGTGTGTGTGGGAGGGGGGTTTGAGGAGCACTGATTTTAGTTTGATAACTTGTGTCATGGTGTAGAGGTATTTAAAATAAGGAAATAATAATTATTACCTATTTGGAATTGCAAGACACATACAAATATATGAATGATGCAGTTTCTAATTAAATGCATTAAAATACCACTGTTTTTTCAGGTTATTATGGTGTGTTTCAGTTAATGACTTCTTTTGAAAAACTCAGTGACCTTACGTTATCTTACATTTATATGTACTGTTTTTTTCCATATATAAAACGAGCTGTGGAAAATTGATTGTAGAATTGTCAATTGCTGAGTAAATAGCAATATTCCAAAATGCTGTATGTACTCTCATAAACTAATTTGTCAGAAAAGCACCCATTTGGAATTGAACTTTCTTGTTGTTTTTCTGACTGTATCAGAAGAATTTCAAACAATTTTCTATGTTTTTTCTCTGTCTTTCTTTCTCCCTAGTTTTGTACTGCTCTCTAAGCTACTATTTGTGCATTTTCTGAGTTTTTAAATACTTGAGCCTTCAATTGTCCTTTATCTGTGGGCTAATTTAAAAATAATTGATCATCTAGATACGTTAGAAGGTAGCATTTAGAAAACATACCCTTCGCTTCCTTCCCAGCAATACCTGTGAGGCTTAAAGGCTAGAACAGGGGTAGCTAGGCCAAAAGCCATTATTTATCATTATGTGGCTCTATTACATCCAATTCTATTGTCCTAACGTTTACTTCAGTCTACTTGTATGTCCTGGAGATTGACTATCCCAACGCAAAACCCTATCATTCATGACACTGACCGCTGGAGAGCAGAATTCATTCTAATAAATTGACCACTGTCAGAAGAACCATTTTGTTCCAAGTTTACTTTATTATGTTGCCAAAATTACCTTCAACTTATACATTATATAAATTATGTAAAATTTTTATTTGGACCAATCTCCATTTCTTATGAGGAAATGTTTGTTTAGTGTGAGACCAATATAACTATTCTCATTTTGAAAAACATAATAAATACTAAGAAAAAAGTCAAGTAGCTAATTAATTGCAGAGGAATAGCACAGTTCACATGCCTTTGGTTTCTGTTGGCAAGGAATTTTTATTTTTGTTTAAGATACTACTAAAGCAATAGTATAGTATAAAATATATTTCCCCTTCTTTCATGACTTTTAAATTGCAGCAATGGGAAGCTTAAAAATATTTCTGTCTGTAGTTAAATGACTTTTTAAACTCTTCTTTTGCTTTTAAGTTTTCTTAAATTTAAAATTCACTGTGACTCAATATGGGAACTATTCATCTAAATTAAATATTATACAGTTTGATAGGGTGCTATTTTCAGAGGGTTTAAATCTAAATTATAACTAAAGGAAAACAAAATATTGTGATTCTAAAAGAACAATTACAGATAAAACTTGATATCAATATAATATTTTTAGGAATGAAAGTAACAAAATCAAATTTTTATTATGTACATAGAATCTTTGTAGGAGCCAGAGATCCTTTATCTTTTCCCCCTTTTTAACCCTTCAGATCTTCATTAATCATTTCCCACACTACTGAAGTATTGAGGGAGATAAGAGGTAAAAAAATAATAAGGGTGGTCTCTTCCATCAGCTGTCTCCTTCTCATTTAAAAAAAATCATAATTTTTTTGAAGAGTACTAACCATTGGGTCAGAAGACATGGCCCTGAGTTTATGTTTGTAATCATATTAGCCATATAATTTGGGTATCTGAGGACATCCCACTGCTTTGTGAAAACTATTGAGATGGTGTAAAGGACAGATGTGTTCCCAAATTAGAGACTGAATTTGAAATGGAAGCAAATCCAATCCCTATTACTTGGGAAAAATTGAGAGAGCAGGGAAAACTATACACTTATGCCAATTGTGGAGTGAGGTAACTGGTAGGAGACAGACTCACAAATGGAAGAACAGAGTAAGAATCAGATTCAAGAGACACAGTCAGAAAAGGTCATGCCAAAGAGGCCCAGGACAGTGAACTTGGAGGAAATATTGTTCACACGATCCATGTATTTTATGCTAGTTTTTCTTGAAGAACAGAGCATGCCAGTGGCGTGCTGGAGCTGACACATGCTGACTCAAGAAATTTTCAGGAATCCTGCAAGTGGTTGTTAAAAGTTAAACTATATAAACATATAATAAACTGAGGTTAAAAACAAAGGTAATAAATACCCAGAACTCACCACTTTCAATTATTATAGTATGTTTTGTTATTATCTATGCTTTTGTTATTATTTACATCTATTGTATCTTTATGTTGGAAATACTATATAATGTTGTGTTACCGTATATCTCTTCCCACGTCTGCATTTAGTGATGTCACATTGGCAGCTTGAGATCTGGGAGTATTTATACCATGAAATGCTACAAATTAGAGCCAGATTTCTGGTTTTATTGATTGTCTATGCTTAAGAAAGTAGTGAAAATGTATATTATACATTTAATATGTATTATATTTAATAATGTATATTAAAATTAAGTGTCCTGTCTATAGCTATTACATTATGAAGAGCACAGAAAAGAGAGTATTTGAAAATTATTATTTGATTCTACAAGGAAATAACTTACAATATTAAGAAATGAATTTAGCATATATCTTTTTTGTTTAATTTTTTCCTTAATAACATGTGAAAACATTAATCAAGCTTTCGTATTGTCAATTGCAACTATAGGTTGGCTATTGATATAAAATTTTTGTAGAAATCAACTGAAGGACCCTGTGAGAATCAAGTGGCCATATGGGATTTAGAGTTTATTTATTTTAATATTATTTGTAAATTATGTGCTGTGCATCTCGTATAGCAATAAAACTTATAACAAACATCTGTACATATATGTCTATATGTCTCTCTTTATATAAACCTAGATACATATGAGATTGGAAAATTAAGTTTGCCATCTCATCCTAAAAAAAAGGCTACATAAGTCATTGCTTAAAATCACTATGGTCACCTTTGAAGTACTCTACTTGGCCATCTGGTGTCAATAGTGACATTCAGCAATGAGGTGCATAGCACTTTTTCTAGGATGAGTTTGTGAACTTAATTGTCTGACCTTATGTGATGACAGCTCTGATGGCCATTCCAGAAAAATAGTTCTAAAATCTCTGTGAAGGGTGGACTACTTGCTGACATTGGTACATAGCTTCTCAAGGAGAGTACCTCGAAAGTGACTGTAGTGGTGCTCAGCAATGTGTTATATAGCACTTTTTCTAGGATGAGTTAGCAAACTTCATTATCTGACTTCTTACACATTTTCCTCACAAAGTCAGTTTAATATTTACCAACACAACACTGGAATATTAAGCTCAACTCAATTTACTTTTCTGTCAAAACATTTTCCCTGACTATGTAGAGAGAGAATAAATTTAGGTAATGGATGAGAACATTTTTATACATATGTAAGTACTATAAAAATAGCAAGATAATAATTAGGGAAAGTTAAATTACCTTTTCTTTTCTCATCTGGGCTTTTCTTAAGGTTTTAAAATGAAAAAGTCTTTACTCTTTGAAATAAAGGATTCAGTAGGAGGAAAGTTGCTTTGTAGAGTTAGTAAAATTATGTCAATTTTATCTATCTCTGATATTTTTCTTGCTTATTTTAGTGTTTCTTTTTAATCCTAAGCTACAAAATAGATCATTCAAGAGTTCAGCATGGCTACTTCTATTTGCATCAGAATTGAAACCATTTTGGTTTATAAATGTACACCCCTGAAACTGAGAAGATTTGAATGAAATTTTAAAAGAAAGAGGCAACAATAACAACCTTGTACTATAATGGGGAAATGAAGTAAGGAAAATAATTACTAAAATTGAAATTTGGCTGAAATGACAAGTTCAAAAGCCCAGCTATTTCCATATGTGCTCTTGAATCCTAAATACTTCAAAAAGGCCATGACTCAACTCATCCATGTAGGAACTGACTCAGCTCATCAGTTCAGGAACTGACTCAGAGAAAGCAATATAATTTGTTCAGGAATGTTCATGATTATTACCACTTGATTGATTTGGCATAGTAAAGAAAGATTTGTCAAGCCAACCCTGCTTAGTTTTCACAATTTTCCCAGATTAAAGTATGAAATGATGCATCATTCCATTGACAGAGCTGAATGTGACTCTAATAAAAATAAGAGGAAGAGGAAGGGATCTAATTACAATTTGGATACTTTTTATCATTACTTCATAACATTAATTTATAAAAAGTATAGACTAGTGGTGCTCAGCCTAAGATGCTCATTTGAATCATCCATTTAAAAAGCACCAAATATCAGAACCAATCTCCTGGGATTCTCATTTGCTTAGTCTAAAGTTGGACCTGGGTATTGGTATTTCTTTAAAGCATCTCAAATAATTTTAATGTCTGGATGGGATTGAGAACCACTGCCTGGATTTAGGATATTTTCCTTTAGTAGGTACCAATCTGGAGATCAGGATCATTGAAAAAAGATCATATCCATATCGTAAATATGTTCTCAAAGATTTAGCTACAATGATACTTTCACGACCTATATAAATTTTTTTTACATAATTCTCATGTAAAAGTTGAGCATAAGTAATATTAAAAAACAAATGCTGAGAGCGGAGCAGGTTGGTAGACTAGAAGGATCATTCTGCTGACCTCTCCTAATATGACTGGGGAAAAAAAAAGAGAACACAACCATATCTGGTTCAGGGACTATACATAGAGTTGTAGCTCCAGGAACACAGCAAGGTGGTGGTGCTCTGCATGAGACAGTGGGTGATCTCAACCTGTGGAGGTCTGACTTGGTAGGCAAGTGAATGGAAGCTTAGGGGAATGCCCTCCCCCCATGGAGGTCTAGGGACAGGAGGAAGACTTTCTGCAGTTTTTGGTTTTGGAAGAAAACTGCACATTGAGTGGAAAGCATGGAAGAGTGGATGGCCTCGAACAGTATACAACAACCAGATTTGAATACCAGGAGGAGTGGATTTGCCATTGGTTTGGTGGCTGGCAAGGCAGTCATACTGAGAAGATCCTGACTGCCAGGGTGCTGCCATTATGGGAAGGTCATGAGGTAATCATGAGAGTGAACCTCTCAGCAGGGCCTAAGGGCCTAAAGCATGGCTGTTTTTGTTCTGCCTGCTGGGATCAGAAATTCACTCTTCACACAGGCCGAGTGGCACCCCTAAACCATGGGAACTGTTGTCAGGGGGTACTATGAGACCTGCCTTCAATGAATTCTGGAGAACTTTAAATCCCAACCTGGTGGGAATTGAATGCTAAGGAAACAATCAGGCAATCACCAAGGGCAATTAAGTTAGGAATCAGGACCATGCCTGGAAACTAGAGAGAAGTTGCTTGCTGTGTTGTCAGACTCCTAAACCACAGCCCCACCTGGTGTCCCAGCAATATATTGCAACATAAATATATTCCTATTAATGTTGGTCCCTTCTGTTTTATATATCTATCAATGTATCTATCTATGTATGAAATATATATTTTTAAGTCATTTTTTTCTTTTCTTTGTCTCTGAGGTTGCTGTTGTTTTTGAGTATTTCAGCTTTTCTGTTTTGCTTTGTTGATGCTAACTTGTTTGGTTGGTTCTAGCCTTAACTTCCATTTTTAACCCAAGAACAAGGGTTCTTGTATTTTAGTTATGGTATTTCAGGCTTATTTATTCTCTTTCTCTCTATTTCACTCCTCTCCTTCTTTCTCTCTTTTTATACAGACTTTTCTACTTTTGTCTTCTTTCCCATTCCACATTCCACATAAATGAGCATTCCACATAAATCACTCATACAACAGCTTAAATATCCTTTTTCTTCTTTCTTTCTTTTTTCCTCTTCCTTCTTTCCTTCATTTGTTTCAATTGTATCTTTAATTTTTTTTATCTATTCTTATTATATTATTATTATTATTTTTCTTTTTTCTCTGAATGGTTGGGTGGCATGGCAGTGCTCTGGCTGGGAGGTCACAAAAGTAGTCTGACTCAAGGAGACCAAGAAATCATGGTCTAGAGAGACCTTTTACCTTTGGCTCTTGGAAGACAGTACTGGTAAATCCACACTGCAAAATTTTTCTTTTTATTTTTTTCATTGTTATTTATATTTTCTTTCCTGTCTTTTTGTTTTTGCTCTTTTCTTTCTCTTCCTATATTTGGCCAAAGTAGGATCTAGCTTTGCCTAGGCTGGTAAGTATCTCCTGATTTTGAGGAACCCACCCAGCCCAGTGACCCCAAATCCTTGAGTTACAGGCATGGACTTTGCACTGTGCCAGTCAATACCATTTCTCCTTGTACTTTTTTTTTTTTTTTTGTAGAGACAGAGTCTCAGTTTATTGCCCTTGGTAGAGTGCTATGGCTTCACATAGCTCACAGCAACCTCCAACTCCTGGGCTTAGGCGATTCTCTTGCCTCAGCCTCCTGAGTAGCTAGGACTACAGGCACCTGGCTATTTTTCTGTTTTGCAGTTTGGCCGAGGCCAGGTTTGAACCCACCACCTTCGGTATATGGGGCTGGCACCCTACTTGATGAGCCACAGGCACCACCCTGATACCATTTCTCCTGTCACTCCCATTTTTTCTTCATGTCCTCCTGCTCTCCTGTTCTTAAGTTCTTTTATTTCCTCTCCCTTCCCTTCTTGTTTTTTCTTTTTATCTTTCTTTTGTTTTCTTCTTTCTTTCTTTTCCTCTTGGTTATTCCTGCTCATTCTTTACTCTTCTCTTCCTTTTGGGCCCTCAGAGGCATAAAGGGAGACTGGATTTGGTGCACTGGATAAGCAGGCAACCATGCTAGGAGAGATCCCAGGGATAAGTGCTTTCCTTAGAAAGCTTCTGCTTGGCCAAGGTTCATGGCTTGGAGTATTTTTTGAGTGGGCTGAGGAGTTATTTGGGCTCCCAAGTTTACAGGATCTGTGAAATCAGCAGAGGCCTCCAGTCTCCATCTTGTACAGCTGTATCAACATTGTGATTAACATCGCATACCTCAGAAGATCACCTGTTGCCCATTCAATACTTAGCAAGATCTATATAGTGTTTAGTTTCTTGGTTTGGGGGTTTTTGTTTTTGATTTTTGTTTTCTTAATTTCAACATTTTTCCTTGACATTTTTTTCACCATTCTAGTTTAAATACAATCTTCTATTTTTGCCTTCATTAACAATTAGAATTTCATTTTTACTAATGTTTCTGCTCCTATTATTTGTTTTTTTCCCCCCAATTCCATCCCATAAGGGTTTTTGCTTATTTGTTTCAGTTTGATTTAAAGTATTTATGTCTTTCCTCTATACCTGGTGGAGGTGGGGTACTGTGTCTGAGCTGGCTGTCAAAGAGCTGTTGTCCTCAAGGGAATCACCTAACCCAGCACCCCCTGAGGTTGGGAGTCTTTAAGGTTGGGCCATAGTACCCTACTATACACCTGTATTTCTCCTGTTTCTTTCTTTTGGTGCCTGTCTTCTTTTTGTCAATATTTCGTTTTACTTCTCTCTTTTTTTCTTCTTTAAATCTTCTTTCCCTTCTTACTCTTCAATCTTTTTATCCTTCTGGTCTCGTACCAAAAGGACTCATTAAAACTTTAGGCCAGCAGTACAGTAACTTAAAGAGCAAAAGGAAGTGAAAGGAAAATTTGGGTAAGGAAACAGATACAAGAAAGCACTCATGAAGAAGAATCAGCAGAAAAATGCTGGCAACACGAAATACCAGTACAGAGTAACCCCTTTTAGGGATTGTGAGATAGCTACTGCAGAGGATTCCTCCTATAAAGAAATGTTAGAAATGACAGAAGGGGAATTCAAAATACAGATGATGAAAACAATGAAAGAAATTTCTGAGAAAGTGGATAATAACCAAAAGGAAATTCAAAAACAGAATCAAATAAAAGATGAACAGTATGAAGAATATAGAAAGGCTATAGCAGAGCTGAAGGAACTGAAACAGTCAATTGGGGAACTTAAGGATGCAATAGAAAGTATCAACAACAGATTAGGTCATGCAGAAAAAATAATCTCAGAGGTAGAAGATACAGCTCTTGCAATAACTCAGATAGTTAAAGAGGACAAAAAGAAGAGAGAGAAAGCAGAATGTTCACTGACAGAATTATAGTACTCTATGAAGCATTCAAACATATGAGTTATATCCCAGAAGGGAAGAAGAATGCCCCAGAGGAATGGAAGCCATTCTAGAGAATATTATAAATGAAAATTTCCCAAATATCACCAAAGATTCTGACATAATCCTTTCAGAGGGATATCGGTCCCCTGGTCACCTCAACTCAAAGAGAGCTTCTCCAAGGCATATTGTGATAATTTTTTTTAAAGTCAAGACAAAAGAAAAGATCTTGCAAGCTGCCAGGACTAAGCACCAACTGACCTACAGGGGCAAACCTATCAGGGTGATCTTAGACTTCTCTAATGAAACTTTTTGAGCCAGAAGACAATGGTCATCTATCTTTAAACTACTTAAACAGAACAATTCCAGCTTGTCTAACAAACAATTTCCAGCCCAGATTTCTATATCCCTCTAAGCTAAGCTTTAAAATTAATGGAGAAATCAAATGTTTTATTGATATGAAAATATTGAGGAAAGTTGCCACAACAAGACTAGCTTTACAGGAGATATTTCAACCTGTCCTACACACTGACTGTCACAATGGACCTTCAGCAAAGTAAACACCCAGAAAATATAGGACAGAACCTAGTTTCCACAATGATGCAAAAGACAAAACTAAGCAATGGACTTTTCCAAATTAAGATGAATAGAATTCTACCAGACTTATCAATTATCTCAATAAATGTCAGTGGCTTGAATTCCCCACTGAAGAGGCATAGATTAGTTGATTGGATTAAAAAACACAAGCCATCTATTTGTTGTTTGCAGGAAACACACCTTATGTCAAAAGACAAATTAAAACTCAGAGTTAAGGGTTGGATGTCAATTTTTCAGGCAAATGGAACTCGGAAAAAAAAGAAGAGTTGCAATCTTATTCTCAGATACATGTGGATTTAAAGCAACTAAAGTCAAAAAAGATAATGATGGTCACTTTATATTGGTTAAGGGAAAAATACAACAAGAAGACATTTCAATTTTAAGTATTTATGCACCCAATTTAAATGCTCCCAGATTTGTGAAACAGACCCTGCTTAGTTTGAGCAATACGATATCCCATAACACCATAATAACAGGGGACTTTAATACGCCTCTCTCAGAGCTGGACAGATCTTCTAAACAGAAATTAAATAAAGATATTAGAGAGTTAAATGAGACTTTAGAACAACTGTGCTTGGTAGATGTATATAGAATGCTCCATCCCAAAGATATAGAATATACATTCTTCTCATCATCCCATGGAACACTCTCCAAAATTGATCATATCTCGGACACAAAACAAACTTCAGCAGGATCAAAATAATTGAAATTCTAACTTGCATCTTTTCAGACTACAAGGCACTAACAGTGGAACTCAACTACAACAAAAATGCTCAACCTCACACAAAGGCATGGAAGTTAAACAACCTTATGTGGAATGACACTTGGGTGCAGCAAGAAATAAAAAAGGAAATCATTAACTTCCTTGAGTACAACAACAATGAAAACACAAATTACCAAAACCTATGGGATACAGCAAAAGCAGTCCTGAGAGGAAAATTTATTGCTTTAGAAGCCTACATTCGAAAAACAGAAAGAGAGCATATCAGCAAACTCACAAACCATCTGATGGAATTGGAAAAAGAAGAACAATCTAAGCCTAAAC
>CAUYON010128840.1:0-19551 GCA_963573935.1 Arctocebus calabarensis
GTTTTTTTTGTTGGGGGCACCGCATTTCCCGTGTGTGGTTTTAATGGCAAACGCCCCCCCGCCCCCCCCCCCCCCCCCCGTCACATCTGTGGTCCCATCGTGGCCTGGCCTGGTGCTTGTCTGGGTGTCTCTCTGAGACAGGAAGCCTTTGGGGGTCGCTGACTGACACTCAAGCTTTGGGGCCTGGAAGCCACAGGCCAGGCTGGAAGAGGGGCTGTGGGGCTGAACCTCCCGCTGGTTCTAAGGCTACAGGTCTCCTGGGCTCCTCCCAGAGGAACACTGCCTTCCTGGATTCCCCCTGAATCTCCCATTTAAAGGGCGAGAGGCAGGTTTTGGGATCTTTCTGACCTGATTTCAGCAGGTTCCAGCCAGAACTAGTAATTTGCTTATTTTAAAAACATTCCATTACGATTTCTACTTTAGGGTATTTGTGGCACTTTCGTCAGGCTCATGAAAGTTGCTTTTACTGTGGAATTTTATAAAAGCATAAAGCTTCTCATTGTATGTTGTATTTCTGAAGATTTCTGCTCACATTCATTCATTTCACGGTGTTCTGGAGAGGCAGAGGCAGAGCACTGTTGAGGAAGAGTAAGACCGAGCGATGTCATAGATGCGGTTCTGGTGTTTTTATTATTATTATTATTATTTTGAGACAGAGCCTCAAGCTGTCGCCCTGGATAGAGTGTTATGGCATCACAGCTCACAGCAACCTCCTATTCCTGGGCTCAAGCGAGTCTCCTGCCTCTGCCTCCCAAGTAGCTGGGACTACAGGCGCCCGCCACAACGCCCGGCCATTTTTTGGCTGCAGCCGTCATCGTTGTTTGGCGGGCCCGGGCTGGATTAGAACCCACCAGCTCAGGTGTATGTGGCTGGCGCCTTAGCCCATTGAGCCACAGGCGCTGAGCCGGTTCTGGTGTTTTTAAATGAGCAGTGCTCCTCTTTTGAGTTCAAATTATTGAATGTGTGTTAAATCGCTAGGTTGGCTTTGCTTCTGCCCTAAGATTTCTTAGGTTAGCGGAAGGACAGGGGCTCCCCGAGGCTTTTCACGCCTGATAAGGGGTGGAAGTGATGTCAGTTAAGCCCAGCTTTGTAGGTTGACTGTGGGCTCCAGCACAGTTCCTCCTCGGAGGGTTGTGTGTAAACATCATGGCCCATTTGAACCGTGTCCCTGTGTGGAAAAAAGGCCGGGTGTTCTTGGAGCTGCCCAGAGGGCAGGAGGGTGGAAAAGAAAATAAGCAGAGGACAGACGGGGCTTGGAACCTCGTTAGTCTGGATGACTGCACAGCGTGGCCACCCGTGAGCGGCCGTCCTCACAGGAGATGCTGCCTGCCCTGCACAGATGCCCAGTTTGTCCTCCTTCCCTGGTTGCCTTCTGCAGCAGCCACAGCCGTGACCTGAGAACCATGTGAGGGGCAGAGGGGCAGCCCTGGGGATGCAGCCATCTCAGTGCTGGAACCCCGTGGCCTTGGCTATAGCCTCCTAGGCGGGGGTGGCTGTCCCCAGACTACACCTGGCTTGAGGGAGCAGGGCTCACAGGCCAGACCGTGATGTTGTTTCTTTACACCTTTCTGTCCTCCCTTCTAGAATCCATCTACCGCCGGGGCGCCAGGAGATGGAGGAAGCTGTACCGCGCCAACGGCCATCTCTTCCAAGCCAAGCGCTTTAACAGGGTGAGCAGCCCCTGGGCCCTGGGGCTAGCCGGAAGGATGGGAGGGAAGGATGTGCCTCTGCAGAAAGCCAGCTCTGACACAGAGTTGCTGCTGGGAGCGGCCTGGACGGTGCAGGGCCAGGAGAGTCCAAACCCTATCAGGCAGGGATTGGGGGCACCAGGCCATGGGGCTCAGAGTGCTGGGGGCAAGCGGATGTGAGTGAACAGGCAGCCCTCTGGAGATCAGGACAGTGTGGCTGGGGGGGCACATGGTGGGTGTCTGGAGACTGTGTGCCAGGGCACAGTGCACCCAGGAGTCGGCCATAGCTCCGGCCAGAGCTAACTGCTCCCCAGTTCCCTGTAGGGGTTCCTGGCCCACACTCTGGCTTCCGTAGATTGCTGGTGGTCCTCGTTCTTTCTCAGCTTGTGGGGGATTCACTCTGGAGCAGTGCTTTTTAACTTTTTTTATCTCCCAGCACAGTCGAACCTATAGTTAAACTTCTGCGGCACACTTAAATTATGTTGGTCAAACAAAAGAGTAAAAAAAAAAGAATATACTTACTGTGCTTTGGAGTTCTTTCAAATATAATTTAATTAATGATCTGTTATCTTTTAAAAATGTTTCCCGTACATGGAAGATCCTCTGAAAGCATACCACTTGCACCTGGTTGAAAGTCACTGCTCTACTTTCTGCTTCCCGCCCTGACCCTGTGTGACCTCGTTTTAGCTGAGCTGATCACATCTGCATGGACCCTTTTTCCCAATGAGTTCACCTGTACGGTTCTCAATGGACCTGTCTTTGGCACTAGGTGCCAGCCTTGGGGCCTTTGCATGTGCCTAGCTCATTGCCCAGACTCCCCTCCCCTCCCTTTTTTCCCTTTCCTTCTCCCCCCTCCCTTCTCCCCTCCTCTCTCCCCAGTTCTTGGAGCCCAGACTCTCCCTCATTCTCTCTCTCTGCTCAACATCCATCCCAGGGCACCTTCTCTGTGCCTCCAACTTTCAGTCACTCCTGCTCTTCCTTGTGGCTTTGTATGCTCCGTCTCCCCACTGTGCCTACTGTTCGAGGACCGGCTGTGTCCCAAGCATGGCACATAGTAGGGCTTCTCCTCTATTATAATGAATGATAGGAGAAAAGTCGCTTGAGGACCCTGGGAGGCTGCATCGTGGATCTAGAATGGGTGTGCCTGCCAGGATTGAGCGGGGCTCTGGGAACCACAGCAGACCTGGGAGAAGCTCAGCATGCACCAAACGCCGTGAGGAGGCCCCACCGTTTAGCCAGGCAGCTTCGGGCGGCCCCAGAGGTGGCAGCACCCAGGATAATGGGCCCACCAACAGGGTGGGGACGTGGAGATTTGCAGTGAGCCATCTGGACACATGGGAAGGAAGCTGGCCATTGAACATGGGGAAACACACTGATGTCCCATCCCTGGAACTTGGGGCACCTTCTTCCTGTCTCCTGAGTTTATGTTTAAAACAACCAACCAGGCTCAGTGCCTGTGGCTCAATGGGCTAAGGCGCCAGCCACATACAACCTGAGCTGGCAGGTTCGAATCCAGCCCAAGGCCCGCCAAACAACGATGACAGCTGCAACCAAAAAATGGCCGGGCGTTGTGGCGGGCACCTGTAGTCCCAGATACTTGAGAGGCGGAGGCAAGAGACTTGCTTGAGCCCAGGAATAGGAGGTTGCTGTGAGCTGTGATGCCACAGCACTCTGCCCAGGGCTACAGCTTGAGGCTCTGTCTCAAAAAAAAAAAAAAAAACAACCAACCAATCAGCCAACCAGTCCTGTGGCCCAGGAGCTTCTCTCTCTCTGAAGCTGAGAACTGGCTCAGTTCTGGCCTGGGAGGGGGTCTCAGGCAGCTCTGACAGCCAACCTACCAGGACATGAGAGAGAAAATTCTAGAAGCCTGGTCCTCACATTTGCCGTTGGTGAAATGCTCGTTTTCTTCCTTTTTGGCTGACGGATTAATCCAAGACAATCAGCAGGTTCATGGGGTGAAAGTCCTTTTTGCCCACAGCAGGTGCAGACGATGTGTGATGCTCCATATCCCACCTGCCTGCACCAAACCAGCCAGCAGAAGCTTGTCCTTCCCAGGGACACTGTGGGTAGGCTCACTGCAGTCCCCACCCATTAGTGACTTGGCCCCCCGAGGTGCGAATGAGCAGTTCTCACAAACTCAGCCAGGACCAGCCGATCCAGAGAACCCCAACTGAGATGTTGACAAGAGGAGGTGCCGGCGCCCACGTCCATCATCACTGAGCTCCCCACCTGGCCATCCTTGGGTTTCTGACCCTGTTTCACCTGTGCTCTTCTCTGTCCAGACCCCGGTGGCCGTTCCGGGTACCAGTGGCCCTACTTGTTTATAGGACTGCTCCGATGGCCTCACTTCTCACTTAAAAGAGCTGCATGGTAGTTCTGTGGGAATCCGCAAGAAGAGATAATTTCCCATGTTCTTCATTGGTGATCCAAGGACCAAGCAAGCAGGCGTCAGTCACTCCGGACTCTGGGCTCTGCTGGGTCTTTAGCCGCACTTGAAACAACTTCCCTAGACCTTCAGGATGAAAAGGCTCAGCTGAGTGAACCGAAGGCCGAGACTCTGGAAGAGGCCAGGCGGGGCCCCTCCTCCCCAGCATAGGATGGCCCTGTGGTTCCTGGGGTGCCCCTGGCATGAGTGAGGGAGGCCCACCTAGTGAGGCAGAACCGACTGGCCAGAGCCTGGCTCCTGTAAAGGAAGAGGGAAGGGTCACCCTGGTAATTATGGCAAGACAAATGGTTAATGGCTAGGGGGTGGGGAAGCAGTCGAGTAATTGCAGGTGAGCTGAGGTTAAAACAATCCTAACACCTACAGCTGGTCTCCGGAGCAAACCTGGGCAGTGGGGACCTGAGCAGTCTTCAGACATTTCAGATTTCTGTGGTTTCCAAGCAAGTCAAGTACAAAAGGCATATAGGAAAGATGTTTGTGGCAAAGAAGACCTAGAAGAAAAAGATCAAAACTTAGGCTCAGAATTAAAGAGCATCTACAAACCGGCGTTCTGGGGCCCTGCAGCAGAATGAGGTGTGATGCTGTGGAGGCGAGATTAGCTGTTCATGAACAGAGACACCTGACTTCCCCAGGCACCCAGGGGAACATAAGACGTCCCCTGCCATTGACAAGGTGTCAGAGGCAGCTGATGCCAATGCTGCGTGTGGGGTGGTGGGGTCTGCACGGACCCCATTTTCTGGAAATCACCTAGAAAACGCACAGTAGCGGCTCTGGGGTGGTCCCATCTGTGTCTGTCCAAAAGAAATAACCCGTCATTCACAGGTTTCCTCAGCATTATTTTCACAAGTGGGGATAGCATCTGGCGCTACTGTCACCCCTGTGCTGTGACAAACCACACCACGCTCCAAGGCATGAGGCCCTGGGCTGCCCTTTGCTGGGGCACATGGCTGCTGATGCTACAGGGATGACTGGGCAGGCGGCCCAAGGACTTTGGCCTCTGTTATGAGTGGACAGGAAGCAGAGGAGAGATCACTCGGACCCCTAGAAAGTAAGAGTCTGTAGGGAGTTAAGACAGGGCAGGGCTGGGCCCCCAGGGGTGGCAGAACAAACACAGGCATTCTTCAACCCCGCCTCAAAGGATCCCGCAGATAAAGGAACATGCGTCTGAGTTCATAGTCAAAAGCCATGAAATGCAGAGGGAGGCCAGGTTCCCTGAGCAGAGCTGGCGGAAGCCTGTGCTAAGGCTTGGATGGGTTGAATATGAAATACATGTTGAATGTGTTTAAAAAATTAAAATGGATGATTGCAAATCTGAACAAGGAACAAACTGGCAGCATTTAAGACAGACTTAAAAATATTCTTGCCTCGTTAATATATTAATTCATGTGAATTTCTGAGAAGAGAAACTCCAGTTTTAGGTTCTGTTGTATTTTTTAATGGCACATTTCCTAAAATGCTAATCATTCAAATACAGATTTGAAATAAAAAGCCTTTGGCAAAGCTTTGGTGGCCTCCCCAAGAAGCACATACACGAGCTCTCTGTGGCTGGGGTGATGCCCGGCCAATTCATGCTGCTCTTGGTCATTGGCTGTTCTGGCCTGACCAAGACAGGGCAGGGCAGGGCCTCCAGGGTGGCTCCATAAGAAAAGGAATCTTTGTTAATTTGTAAAGACGACCTGGTGGGCTGTGCATTTGCCCCTAAATATGATCCAAGCATTGCAAATTAAGATGTCAAGCTAAACACATTTAGCACATGTTATATCATAAATGGCAGCTGGCGTTCTTCAGGCCGAGAGGTGCAAAAGTGAGTCAGAGCCAGTTTGCATGGCTAGAAGCCCTCTGAATTCAGAGTTCACACATTCAGCCCTTACCCTGCCTACGTGCGTGAAGATTCTGGTGTTGGTGTTAACCTAGATTGGCCCTGAGTCGGAGGTCTTTGGGGTATCCCCTCAACCCATTCCCCAGAGTTCAGCCCTCTTACCCTCCCCTGAGTTTCTGGCCACCCCAAGGAAGAGCCCACAGCCCTGTTCATTACCTTGCAGAAAGGTTGACTCAGGTGACATGCGAAGACCCAGGATCAATGTTTCTTCCTGTTACTAATTTTAAAAGTGATAGGGGAGAGTGTAATTTGTTGGGCCCCCACTGTGTGCTGGGCACTACCCTAGGTGCTGGCTATGTGGCCCTGACCAAAATGTGCAAGCTTTTATATGGGGTGGGGAGGGCCCTGGGCCCCGGCGTCCTCAGCTCTGCCCCATCCGGTTGCCCACAGGCAAGTAGGGCTCTGAGGGCCGGGTGCTGGTCCTGTTTGCTCAGTAGCACCCCGCCCACATATGTGGGGGTTCGGTCAGTTTTATTAACTGAGTTCCATTCAGATTGTTCACCAGTACACTATATTCCTTTTTACTCTTAATTTAGGGATAATTCAAGACTCTACAAAGAAAGAAATTATTGAAAATGGTAAGGAGGATAAAAACATACAAAGGAGGGGCGGCGCCTGTGGCTCAAGGAGTAGGGCACTGGCCCCATGTGCCAGAGGTGGCGGGTTCAAATCCAGCCCCGGCCAAAAACTGCAAAAAAAAAATATATATATATATATATATATATATATATAAAGGAGATATGACAGGAAAAATCTAAATGGGGGCTCCAATGTAAACGTTGGACTGTGTAGACAGGCCCGTGACTACGCAAACAGCAGGGTAACCGGGTCCTGACATGTTCATCCTTCCTGCATTTTGTAAAATTTAAAAATCCATGGAAACACCACCAAACAAGCTGATAATTATTGTTAATTTCCAGTTGTTTAGAAACTTGAACAACAAAGAAAGATCATTTGAAATCTTGAAAAATACTGGGGGAAAAAACTAAGATAATTGCAGACTTGCCCCATAGCAGTTTTGTATTAGTTAGGATGCCAGGCAGAGTTGTTTGCTCCGAGGTTGTCAGCCGGGGAGACGGCCTGTTTGAACAAGGGAAGGCAGGGACCTCCCTGTGCTCCTCTTGGCCTGGGTTATCCCGCTCAGAGGACTCCTCCAACCCCAGCCCCTGCAAGCAGGTGAGACCTTGCCTGAGTTTCACCTGCACTCCTCCCACAGAGCAGGGTCCAGGCCTCTTGTCTCCCAACCTTGGGGGACCCAAGAGGGAGCAGCTGAGCTTGTGTAAGTCCAGTGCCCAGGAGTACCCAGGAGCTGGGGCCTGGCCCCAGCTCAAAGTAATAATTTGAGAAAATCAGTGGAAGTGCCAAGTGCCCTTGTTCCTTCTGGTCCCCTCAGTGTGGCCAGGGCTCTGGAGCCTGATGGCCTCTGTTCTCACCCACAGAGAGCGTACTGCGGCCAGTGCAGCGAAAGGATATGGGGCCTCGCGAGGCAGGGCTACAGGTGCGTCAGCTGCAGGCTGCTGGTCCATAAGCGCTGCCACGTCCTCGTCCCGGCCACCTGCAGGAGGCATATGGTGAGTCATGGCCAGGACTGGGGCTGGGCCCGTGTCCGAGCTGAATGTAGTGGCCCTGGGCTTCATCTGCTGAGAGGGATTTTGATACTGTTCCTGCCATTGACCAGGCAAGAGTAGAGGTACCTGAAGGCTGCAGGAGGGCAGCTGAGGGCATCGGTCTGGGCAGGCCTCTCTTCCTGAGCCCCCATGAACCTATAGTGCTCCTGCTACGAGGGGGTTTGGGGGAAGAGCAGGCACATCCCTACCTCAGTTGGGGGTCACCTCTACTGGGGGTCTGAGATGCGACCTGCCAGCAATACCTTCCCTCTGTTCTTGAGTGGCTTCATGTGAAGAGTCCAGGCCCTTAAAGATACCAGTGACTAGCTTTTCCTCACTGAGCACCTAGGCCACCCCTGGCATTGGACGTATGACCCACTTCTGTCTCTGTGAACCGTGGAGCATCCTCCAGGCCTTGAGCACGAGGGCACCCATCCAGAAGGGTCAGCTCATCTGCGTCTTGCCATAGGAAGGGACCCTGGGAGCAATGTGCCCTCCCCTCTCACAGGATAAGAGCAGAGTCCAAATCTAGATCTTATCGCCAAGTATAGGGACACAGGATCTCCGTTCAGACTGGCGTTCCCTGCCATGTCTGCCAAAAGCTGCTAAGGCTTGAAATACCCTTTGGCTCCCTAGGTCTACTTTGGTCTGAGTAAATGAGAACAGCCTAGAGATTGGTCAGGCCCAGGCTGGGGAGGCCAGCACTTGCCCTACGTGGTTACCAATAGGAACTCTATCAGTTATGACACGCCAGTCACATGGAAGCCTGAGGGCTTTAGAGTAACATTCAGATGCCTGGTCACTGCCAAGACACACCCAGGGCAGTGTTCGGAGTGGGGCGGTTACCAGGTGCTATGTCAGATTTCCGTTGTATAAAGCACCTGATGGAGAGATCACAGCCCAAGGTACTGAGTGGTCACCTCTGCCTGTATAATCATAGGTAATTTATGTTCTTGTAAATTCAGTAGATTCTCATGGCAATAACATTTTTATGCCTATGTTAAAGTATGTACATCATAGCATGCGTTGAAGGAAGTCCTGTCGTGCCCACAGATGCTGTGGCGTAACAGTGGCTCTGTCTCCCTGGCAGGATTCTGTCATGCCTTCCCAAGAACCTCCAGTAGACGACAAGAACGGCGACGTGGACCTTCCCTCTGAGGAGACAGATGGAAGTAGGCACTGCGTTCTCCTGCCGGTGGAGCCTGGGCTTTTCCTCACCCTGCTCACATCTGATTTCAGGGAGGGTGGCTGTCAGCCTGCAGGACTGGGCACGATGCAGCCCAGGGCCTCCCTCAGTCTCTGCCAGAGATGGGCAGGACAGGTGGCCTTCCCTGGTGGCTGCTGGGCAGTGACGTCTCCATGAAATGCTACTATGGAGTCCGGGGGTGCAGGGTCTCCCCTGAGCTGCTCTGGGAGTTCTAGAAGGCGTTCAGGACAGCGTCACCCATAGCCAGCCACCTGCCATAGCCTGTGCTGCAGAGCTGACCCAGGCGGCTGCTGCACGGGGCATGACAGCTGCATGGTTCTTGGTGTTGTAAGTTTTTATATGGGGAAAGAGACTTTATTTAATGCTAAGAAGGATTCAGAGAGAGGCTTCGAATACCAGTGGCACTGATGGCTCAGCTCTGAGCTTCCATGTAACTGTGGACTATTACATGAGTATGTGAAGTGTGAAGGCTGTCACTGTCATTTGATAAATGTGACCTCTGTCCCCTTGGGAGCCCTTGTAGAATGAAATGAGACCATAGAACACAAGCATTTCGTGCCTCTCATAAAAGAGATTCCTAACAAACAACTCTTCTACTACCCATTCATCATCCATCCATCATCTTTCCATCATCTATTCATCCCTACATCCAGCCATCATCTATCATTCTCCCATTCTTCCACCCATTATCCTTCTATCCTTCTATCAACTTTCCATCCATCCATCCATCCATTATCTATCCATCCATCATCCATCTTCCCATCCATTATCCATCCATCATCCATCCATCTGTCCATCCCTCTTTCCATCCATCATCCATCCATCATCCTTCTAACATCTTTCCACCTAGTCATTATCTATCCATCCATCCATCATCTATCCATCATTCTTCTTCCCATCCATCCATCATCTATCCATCAATCTGTCATCTAGCCGCCCACCCATTTATCCATGTACTCTTAGGATGAAAAATTGGAAGTCTAGACACCAAAATCCTTTGACTGCTTATTTCTTGAGGAGTCACTGGGGAAGTGTGTCACAAATGCAGATGCCCAGGCTCCACCCTGTGTTTAGAGGCAGCAGGTCTGGGTGGAGCCCAGGAAGCTGCATTTGCCTCAACTCTAAGCTGAACTCAGATGTGGCTGCCGCTCACCTTGAGCCCACCTGCCCTGGCCTAGGCCACTGCTTCCCTGCAAAGGGAGGAGAGCCCTGGGTGCCTCTGTGTTCTTGGACCAGGGATGTCGACACCTGTAATGTCCTTTTCTTCCTCCCTCTCTTCACTAGTTGCTTACATTTCTTCAACCCGGAAGCATGACAACATTAAAGATGATTCTGAGGTGAGTGTGCAAAATGCTTCACTAAATGTCCAAGGTTCATGAGCTCATTTCTGTGGCAGTTATGAAAATGTGGATATGACTGGACATGTCACGCAGTTGGCACTGACCAGCTGTGGGATCTGGGTCTTGTTCTCAGGCCTGGCTCTGGACACATCCTGGTCGAGGCTACGTGTGGTCTCCCTGGCATCCTCCCCACCCAACCACACGGTGGGTCCAGGGACTAGGTGTTTTTTTTTTTTTTTTTTTTTAGTTTAATTTATTTTATTGTTATTTTATTTATTTATTTATTTTTTGTAGAAACAGAGTCTCACTTTATCGCCCTCAGTAGAGTGCTGTGACAGCTCACAGCAACCTCCAGCTCCTGGGCTCAGGCGATTCTCTTGCCTCAGCCTCCCGAGTAGCTGGGACCACAGGCGCCTGCCACAACACCCAGCTGTTCTTTTGTTGCAATTTGGCTGGGGCCAGGTTTGAACCCGCCACCCTCAGTATATGGGACCGGCGCCCTACCCACTGAACCCTATTTTATTTTATTTTATTATTATTATTATTATTATTTTTTGCAGTTTTTGGGTGGGGCTGGGTTTGAACCCTCCACCTCCGCCATATGGGGCTGGCGCCCTACTCCTTTGAGCCACAGGCGCCTCCCTTATTTTCTATTATTTAGGTTACACTGATTGCATTTGTTAAAGTCCCTCCCATAACTGTGTCCTGCCACCAAGAGGCGCCAGACACCATAATAGGGGCCAAGTTTTGGACTGCAATTTTTGTCAAATTGTGCCTGCAAAAAAGCCTTCCTTTCTTTGCCTTCTTGGGTCTTCCTGGCCTGGAAAACCCTGTCCCTTCATGTCATTCCCCAACTTAAACTCTCTCTGGCTTCCCGTCTGCCTCCAGGTCTGGGTGATAAACCCCAAGCAGGGAGGATGAGCTCTCCCTGGTGCTCTTGAACTCGGGTCATGAAACCTCCAGGAACAGCTGCACCTTAGGCCACAGCCTCCCCAGAGACCAACCAGTGCGGCCACAGGGCTCGCTCCCCCTACCTGGCCGCTCTGTATCTTGAAGGAGACAGGAGCCTCAAAAAGCAGAACCCTCCACAAACCAACCCCCTTCCACCACCACAGTGCCCTTAGGAGAAATAACTCGGGAGGCCAGCTTCTGCCTCTGACCTGCTCGCCCCCTGCGTGGTGTCTTTCTGCTAACCCTGGGTGGTCGGGCAGATCTCGGCAGCATGAGCTAGTTGTGCTCTGATTCCTGGGGAGGGCCCTGAGGGTGCTCATATGCCCAGGCCACTCCTGGTCCCAGCTCAGATGGCCTAGGGAGGTGTGACCCTGTGGGTAGCTGCGGTCCTGGGTGTCCCATGTTGTATGTGGAAGGGCCAGCTGCATCTTGTGACCCAAGCAGTCTGTGGAAACAGAGTAGTACCTGCCTTCAGAGTGTACCACGTCAGCTCTTAGGTTTTACGTCTTGATTTAGGTGGGAGTCGAGGGAGGGTATGTAGTCAGGACACTATGAATTGCAGGGCTCTGAGCCCTGAGGGGCTGGCCGTGGTCAGGATAGGGGTGATTCTGAGGCTCCCAGGCCCTCCATCCTCACTGGCCCTGGTTTCTTCTCCCCCCAGGACCTCAAGCCGGTTATTGATGGGATGGATGGGATCAAAATCTCTCAGGGGCTCGGGCTGCAGGACTTTGACCTAATCAGAGTCATCGGGCGTGGAAGTTACGCCAAGGTCCTTCTGGTGCGGCTAAAGAAGAATGATCAGATCTATGCCATGAAGGTGGTGAAGAAGGAGCTGGTCCACGATGACGAGGTGAGCCCACTTCTCACCGAGGCTGCTGTGCTCTCCCCGGGGACACGCAAGCCAGGCTTGCCTGTACATAAGGAAGGTATCCAAGGGCCGATTAATAACTACTATGGGTTTTCATGGGTGAATCAATGCAGCAAGAGTCCCAGCCTTGTATTTATGGAGTGTGTGAGTTGCAAAGTCAGAATACTCTCATGCATTGCCTCACAATGGGGACACGTTCTGGGAAATCCATCATTAGACGGTCTGGTCGTGCAGAAGCACTTAAACACAGCAGCCGGTCCAGCCTGCCGCTCCCAGGGTGTAACCCGTGCTGGAGGCCGTTGTAACATGGCAGCAGTGTTTGTGTACCCAAATGTCTGAACGTAGAAAAGGTACAGTTACAAATACAGTAGTGTAGGACAAGTACAGTGTTCACACCTACAGTCCCAGAGTTTGAGACCAGCTTGAGCAAAAGAGCGAGACTCCATCTCTACTAAAAATAGAAAAGTCACTGGGGCATGGTGGCATCTGTAGTCCCAGCTGCACAGGAGGAGGCTGAGGCAGGAGGATCGCCTGAGCCCAGGACTTTGAGGTTGCTGTGAGCTATGATACCTCTGCAGACTGTCTGCAAAAAAAAAAACAAAACTATTATAATCTTAAAGGACACTGTCATGTAGGTAGGCCGTCTGAAATATTGCTTTGCACGTGTGACTAGTTGAGTTGGAGGTTGTCCTCGTGCTTGTGAATCCCTTGAGTCGGGCTGAGCAGGGTGTGATGGGCACAACCGGGCTGCTGTCCCTTTCTGCACCACGTGCAGCCTCAGCTTTGTGGGAAGAACTGAGGTGGGGCAGCGTCATGCACAAGGCTGCCTCTGAGGAAGAAGTTACAGAATCAGTGGTTCATTTGTCCACATCTTAATTCTGACTTCATACACTTTTCTTTTTAACTGTATGTAATTGCACAAAATACACACCAAATTTTTCATTTCAGCCGTGTGAGAGTGTACCGTTGGTGGCATCTGGTACACCGTGGTATCATGTGCAGCCATCACCTCTGGCTGGTGCCAAGACTTTTCCATTGCCCCAGAGGAGACCCCCCCTTGCCACACAACAGTCATTCAGAGTACATCCCCCTCTGCAACTTCTGGAATTCGCCAGTCTGCTTTCTGTCCCTTGGCTCCCCTGCTCTAGACACTTATGTGAACGTAGCCATGCCCTGTGCAGCCTTTTGCGTATGGCGTCTTTGGCTCAGCTTGTTGTCTTCAGGGTGCATCCCTGTTGTGGCCATGTCAGGACCTCATTCCTTTTTTGTGGACACCCTTTGCTTATCCAGTCACCTATTGATTGAAATGTGTGTTGTTTCTACCTTTTGGCTCTGGCGACTAGCGCTGCTGTGAGCGTTTGTGCACAAGCATTTGTTTGAGCCCATTTTCAGTTCTTTTTAGTGTGTACCCAGGAGTGGAATTGCTGGCTTGTCTGTTGATTCTCTGTTCGAGTTGCTGAGGAGCTGCCAGACTTTTTTTCAGAGGAGCAGCCGCACATTGTATATTCCCATCAGTAATGCATGAGGGTCGTGGCTTCTGCACAGGCTTGGTGACACTTGTTACTTGTGTTGGAGTCTTTATTGTCACCCGCCTACCTGGCTGTGGCCTTGACCGATGTTTCTTCAATGACTCATGATGCCCAGCATCTGCCACACACCTGGCTCCGTGTGCTTTGACCTTTGCCTTCACACCTGGATGCAGGACTGTGTCTTAGACACAGAGAACATTGATGCTGCTGTTGTTGAGATGCTGCTACAAACAGGATCACCTGGTGCCCTTAAGTCAGGGGCACAGGACCTCCTCCACCAGCTGGGCTCAGCCCTCACCTACCCTCTCAGTCGGGTGCATTTGTGTAGTGCACAGACTGCCCAACTGGCCCCGCATTCCTGAGCACTGAGCTCGCAAGTGAGTAGGGGTGTCAGATCCTTACAGTGGAGGACGCTGAGGCCCTGGGAGTTGTGGCACCCCCTGTGGCTCCACCACTGGTTAGCAGCACCATGGGAGTACTCCAGACTCCCTTCTGGAACACTGGCCAGCTACGAAGTTAACAAAATATATGAGATCAAATTTTCAGAGCCCTGAGAGAAACAGTGCTCAGAACAGATACTACTTCACATCATTTTCTGTGGGGAGGTGGGGACTTAGGGTCATCCTTTAAGAAGAATGTGGCTCTAGGGGTTGTAGAGTGGAATAGAATATTTGTGCATGTACCTGTGTATGTGTGAGTGTGCGTGTGTGTGTACCTGTGAGTGTGCATGTGTATGTGTGCATATGCCTGTGTGAGTGTGCGTGTGTGTGTGTGCATGTATGTGTATACCTGTGTGGGTGTGCATGTGTGTACCTGTGCGAGTGTACCTGTGAGTGTGCATGTGTGTGTACCTGTATGTGTACATGTACTTGTGTGAATGCACGTGTGTGAGAGAGATTGTGTTGGGGGGGACACTGGTATCTCATGGCACCACGTCCTAGCCATGGACTCCAGACTTACGGCGCTGTACCACCAAATGCTGACATTCCTTACGGGCACAAAGGGGCTGCTGCACTGTCTCTGTGGTTCTCCTTCCCTGTGCTCAGTGTCCCCAGTTCAGCCCTACACATGATGCAGCAGGGCCAGGCCTGGGTCCCCACCGCTGTCCTCCCTGCCACTGGTTTGAGCTGCCTTCTGCCCCAAGTCAGGCTGGATATCTTCTGCTACCATCCTTGCCCTGATCTTCACTAGGTTTCTGCCTCTTGGATGTGGCTTTGAAGTGGCCTATGGAGACTTGACAGATACCGTTGGCTCCTGCCACCCTCAGGCCCCTGTTTGCTCAGAACTAGGGCTTGAGGGACATGTAAGGCTGTGACCCATGAGGCCTCCCCAGCCTCCTGGGGTCCCAGGACCCTGTCTGCATAGCCTCCTGCTGCCCTTCTCTGGCTGCTGCTGGCTGGCAAATGCTTGATAGTGTCTAGCAAATTCTTTCTCCCAAAAAAGAGACCATACTCTGGAGACCCAAAATTGCCTTGTATTCCCTTAGAGGACTCGAAGAGCCCCTTCCCTCTGACTCTGCAGCAGCCCCACATGGTGCAGCGCTGGTGTGCCTAGAACACAGCAGATTCCCCTTGGGCCTTCCCTCTCCGGTTTGGGTGACCAATTGTTGATAATGACATAGACACCAACGTTCCTGCAGAGATAAAGTGAGGGCGATGCTGCTGTAAGGAGTGGCTCAAGGGGTGCTTGTGGCCTCGGGTAGGTGTGGGATAGAGGGGGTCACAGCAAACCCACCTGGTCCCTAGCTGTCAGCACTAGGAGTAGACAAGGCCAGAGAAACAGCACCTGAAGCCACCCCCAGTCTCCTGGCAAGGTCACTGAGAACAGAGCCTGGAGGGGGGACTGCAGGCCTTCAGGGGTTCACTTGATAGATGTCACTAAGAGTTTGCTGATCTTTTTCCAACACACCCCCCCCCCCCCGAGAAGGCAGCACTGTTTGGAACACATACCTTTCCCTCTCATCTTCTTAACCCCTAAGACACGGGGTGACCTAGGAAAGCTTGGGGCTTCATCCAACTCTGCTTTCTGAGATGGGGCTGATTGGTGCTGTGGAATCCTGGTGACTCTGAAATTGACCTGATCGCACAGCGTTTACTGGGCTCTAAGAAATGGGAGGGAGGCAGACCTGTCATGGGGCCATGCTCTGTACCTGTGTATAGGGCTGGAGCCAGCTTACCTCTCAGTAGCTGTGGGACCTCAGAGAACTGGCTTAACCCTCTGCCCTCAGTTTCCTCAGGCCTTGAGTGGTGATGTTAATACCTCCCTCCCCAAACTCTTGTGGGGAATATGTGAGGCAGCCCTTAGAAAAGCAAGAGCTAGAGGTCACCATACTAGAGATGGTAGTGATGATGGTGATGATGATGGTGATGGTTGTAACGGTGGTGATGGTGATGATGGTGATCATAATGGTTGTGATTATGGTGGTGGTAGCATTGATGACAATGATGGTGATAGTGATGGTGATGGTAGTAGAGATAGGGATAGATGGATGATTAATAGTGATGGTGATGATGATGACAGTGGTGATGATAGTGATAGTAACAATAAAGACAATTGATGATGATTGTGATGGTGGTAGAAGTAGGGTGGATGGTGGTGATGATGGCGAAGGTGGTGGAAGTGGATGTGGGGTGGATGGATGATTGATAGCAGTGATGATAGTGATGATGGTGGTAGAGGTGGGGTGGATGGATAATTGATGATGATGGTGGTGGTAGAGTTGGAGTGGATGGATGTTTGATGGTGATGATGGTGGTGGTGGATATGGGGTGGATGAATGATTGATGGTGGTGATGATGGTGATGATGATGGTGGTGGAGTTGGGGTGGATGGATAATTGATGGTGCTGATGATGGTGGTGGAGGTGGAGTGGATGGAGGATTGATGGTGATGATGATGGCGATGGATGAATGATTGATGGTGGTGATGATGGTGATGGTGGTGGTGGAGTTGGGGTGGATGGATAATTGATGGCAGTGATGATGGTGGTGGTGGAGGTAGTGGATGTGGAGTGGATGGTTGATTGATGGCAGTGATGATGGTGGTAGAGTGGGGTGGTTGGATAATTGATGATGATGGTGGTGGTGGAGTTAGGGTGGACGAATGATTGATGGCGATGATGATGGTGGTGGATTTGGAGTGGATGGATGATCGATGGTGGTGATGATAGTGATGATGGTGGTGGTAGAGTGGGGTGGATGGATAATTGATGATGATGGTGATGAAGTTGGGGTGGACGAATGATTGCTGGCGATGATGATGGTGGTGGATTTGGAGTGGATGGATGATCGATGGTGGTGATGATGGTGGAGGTGGTAGAAGTGGATGTGGGGTGGGTGGATGATTGATGGGAGTGATGATGGTGATGATGGTGGTGGTGGAGGTGGAGTAGATGGATAATTGATGGTGCTGATGATGGTGGTGGGTGTGGAGTGGATGGATGATTGATGGCAGTGATGATGGTGATGATGGTGGTAGAGGTGGGGTGGATGGTTAATTGATGGCGATGATGATGGTGGTGGATGTGGGGTGGATAAATGATTGATGGCAGTGACGATGGTGATGATGATGGTGGTAGAGGTGGGGTGGATGGATAATTGATGATGATGGTGGTAGAGTTAGAGTAGATGGATGATTGATGGCAGTGATGATGGAGGTGGTGGAAGTGGACGTGGAGTGGATGGATGATTGATGGCAGTGATGATAGTGATGATGATGGCGGTAGAGGTGGGGTGGATGCATAATTGCTGATGATGATGGTGGTGGAGTTGGGGTGGATGAATGATTGATGGCAGGGATGATGGTGATGATGATGGTGGTGGATGTGGAGTGGATGGATGATCGATGGCAGTGATGATGGTGATGGAGGTGGCTGTGGGTTGGATGGATGATGGTGATGGTGACAATGATGATGGTGGAGGTGGACGTGGGGGTGGGTGGAGGCAGTGGTAATGATGCATTCACTAATACATCTTCTCTCTGCATTGTCTTCCCAAAAGCAAAGAAGAAAAACTTTCCTCTCTTGCCTCGCCCTTCCCTGGGATGCCAGTGAAGAGTGTTCAGGAACCTCATTAACACGCCTTGGTTTCTATTTCAGGACATCGACTGGGTACAGACAGAGAAGCACGTGTTTGAGCAGGCATCCAGCAACCCCTTCCTGGTCGGCTTACACTCCTGCTTCCAGACGACAAGTCGGTAAGGAAAAGCGAGGTGTTTTTGATGTTCTACTTACTTAATGATTTGAAGCTCAGGAAGCATGTCTGGCCTGAGGTGTCAGCTGTCATCCAGGAGGTCCTCTGTGTTGCCCTCATTGGCTGGTATCATAGTAGATAAGTTTAATAATCTGAATTTAAGGTATTTAATTCTGCTTATGAAATATTTACCAAATGCAGGCATTGAGTCAGGTGCTGGGGCTACCAGGTAAGTGAGAGAGGTAGACTTCTGAACTTGGGGATTCCTAATGATGTGGAGTCCCTCATGTTAAACTAAGCCGCATATGCAGAACACACATTTGAGGTGTCTTTCTCCTGCTCCAAAGCTCCTCTGATTACTTTCCCAGTTGCTTCTGGGATAAAATCCAATTTCTGTCCTTGTGAACGAGGCTGAATGTGTGCAGGCTTCAGCATGCTTCTGGGAGCATCTCTCAGGACATGTCGGGAGTGGTCTGCTGGGAGCTACCCCTGGGGGTACGAAATTCCTGGTAGCTGCAAAAAATATCAGTCCTATGCTTTGATGTCACCCTAAGAGTTTTGAATACTTTTTTTTCCACAGTGTCACTCTGTTCCCCTGGGTAGAGTCCTGGGGCATCATAGCTCACAGCAACCTCAAACTCCTGGTTTTGTGTGATCCTCCTGCCTCAGCCTCTCGAGTAGCTGGGACTACAGGTGGCCACCACAGTGCCCGGAGTTTTTCTATTTTTAGTAGAGACGGGGTCTCGCTCTTGGTCAGGCTAGTCTCAAACTCCTGAGCTCAAGCAGTTCACCTGCCTCCACCGCCCAGAGTGCTAGTACAGGCGTGAGCCATTGTACCTGGCCTGAATAAATCCTTTTAAAACCCTTTTCGAGTAATGTTTAGGTCTTAGATATCCTGCATGGATAGGGTGACTTTCACAGAGGACCCTTCATGCGAGGGCATGCAGGGTCAAGCTCAGGCCACACCTGGCACGAGTGGCCTATGGGCTGCACGGCCTCTGCCCACACATGAGTGCCAGAGGCAGCAGGCACAGTAGGGAGCGAGGCTGAGCTTCCATTCCAGAAGCACTCGGTTCAGAAACAAGCAGCCACATCCAGCCGAGGTTACTGCAGAATTCCCAAAGCACACGCTTTGGGGGCAGGAAGATGAAAATGGCACATCCAGCCCCGCCCGCAAGTGTGGGTGTCCCCTTGGGACAGTGCCTTGGCCCCAACTGGCCAAGTGGAAATGCCGGGGTGCTCACTGGTGCACAGGCCTGTGCTCTAAGTCTGTGTGTGTGTTGGGAGCTGCGTATGTACGTAGGAGCTGCTTCTAGTCTAAACATATTCTTGGAAACCTCTTAGGTGACCTGTAGCCATTTCAGTGCTTGTGGAAATCGTCCTCTGCCCCCACCCCCGATGTAGGGAGGGCAGGGGCATGGTGCTCACAGGCTAGTGGACCACGCCAGACTCTGGGGAAGTGCCTGGACATTGTCTGCCCATCCCGCACCCACTCCCTACTCACCAAGGATATTCCAGAGGCAAAGGGACATCTCTAAGAGCCAGAGGAGCCTCGACCTAAAAACTGGCCAAATGCCCTCAGCAGGGTATTTCTGGGAAATTGTGGGTGAACTTAATTTTGAAAATTGAATCTCGGGCGGTGCCTGTGGCTCATCGAGTAGGGCATGGGCCCCATATACAGAAGGTGACGGGTTCAAACCGAACTGCAAAAACAGAAAAATAGCCGGGCGTTGTGGTGGGCGCCTGTAGTCCCAGCTACTCGGGAGGCTGAGGCAAGAGAATCGCCTAAGCCCAGGAGTTGGAGGTTGCTGTGAGCTGTGTGACACCACGGCACTCTACTGAGGGTGAT
>CAUYON010128842.1:0-15650 GCA_963573935.1 Arctocebus calabarensis
TTTCTTTTTTTTTTTTTTTTTTTATTGTTGGGGATTCATTGAGGGTACAAGAAACCATGTTACACTGGTTGCATTTGTTAGGAAAAGACCCTCTTACAATCGTGTTTTGCCCCCAAAAGGTGTGGCACACACCAAGACCCCCTTAAAGGGTGAAGAGTGCTGTTTCTTTTGGTTCAATGAGTCAAAACTTTATTGTCTATAATGTTGGCCTCTTTAATGGTAAAAATCCTTCAAAAATACAGCAAGCTTCTGATCTATGTGTATTTAGCTTAGAAGACTTAATGGCCCCTTGATAGTAAGATTTTTTTCTTTTAGTATTTTCTTGCTGCATGAGATCAAGAAGTTATTGGCTTTTATATCTGTGTCTCCTTTATTTTCTTTAAAGAATAAAGAGACTGATAAACTTCAGTCACTTAACAATACATTGCTACAGACTAATGACTCTGAGCTAAGGGAAGCAACTTGCTTGCTCTTTCTAACTACTTTCTCTGAAGTACCAAGTTTCCTAGGCCCTTGGTTTGCCTTCCAAATTATTGCAGGGAACTAATATTTTGCTGCTAAATATTATGTATTTCCATCTTATTTGTCTGTGATATTATTTTCTTGCCATTCCTTATTTGTATACTAAGTCAATGATATTTTAGGTTTGATTACGATACTATGCTAATTCCCAATACTAATTTTTTTTTATTATTGCATCTGAAATATAAATTTTTAAATGATGCTTAGTAAGGAGCTAGTTTCCTGAAAATTATTTCTAAGCACTTTCTACTAAACTAGTGTTGTTTGAGCTTTTCTTTTTTTTTTTTTTTGCTACAACCTACAACAAAACCCACACATTATATCATTCTGCAATAACCACACATACAGCAAAACATGTACACACACACACTCCCCCCCAGATGAGGAGATGAAATACTGTGTCTAAACTGAGATTTTTACTAGCAAACCCACATATGTGGTGTGGACATCTTACATTCTCTTGCTGCTAAGCTGATTTTCAGACCAGATTTTAAAAACTTGTTTAAAAAAAATGCTGAGTACTTAACACTTGATGTGTATGTTCGCTGGGGTTAGTCCTTTGAGAATTTAGTTAAAGTGAATTTTTTATACTGCTTATACTGTTACATTTATTAAATAATGAATCTAATGATTAAGAATTAATAATAAATATCCATTCTATGATAACAAATGCATTTACATGTACATCTTTTCACTTAAAATTTACTTTCTTCAGTGTTAAATTATAGTTTCATTTGATATAACTTTAGTAGTACTCAAGTGCATCAAATAAAATCAACTTTTGTATTTAGAATATGAAGGAGGCCTTTATTGTTATAATTACTACTAATAAAAGATTCAGTTTTATAATTGAAGTACTATACTTTCTATTTTTTTTTCAAAGTAAAGACACTGTGTAGTTTCCTAAAGTCGTATTATGACTGTACATTGGAGTATTAAAAGAAAGATGTATTCTAAAGTTGATAAAACAAAATAGAATATAGAATATCATCATATTTCTTCATCATTTAATTAAAAAGATACCCCAAATTTGGAAAACTCAAAAAATCAAGGAACATTTGTTTTTTTCTTTGAATTTATGATATGGTCTACTGAACTCGTATTCTTTTTATTTTTTAAAGGCCTATTCACAGGACACCACATGAACACAAAACTGTATGGAAGATTCTGAAAACAGTTCCAGATTTAGCTTGTCAGCTTAGCGATGAGCATCTGAAAACACTTAGTAAACGTGTCATTTCTGAAACCTGGGTGAAAGGCTGTACAGGTAATAGACTAATGTGGGGAGAAATCTGGCAAGTTAAAATCCACTATTTTGAGTTCTCTTTGTAATTGCTCATAATTTTACTTGACAACTTCACTTGACTTGCTAAAAATGTACTATTTAAACGTATTCCTTCTTTAAAGTTGTAGGTAGGGGTGAAATGAATAGCATCTCACTTATGGTTTAAGATACACACTAGTAATTTCTCCATTTTGAACACAGATCAAAATCAGAGAATTCATTGAGACAAAAAATATTGGGTTCAAACACCAGAAATCTCCTTTCTGTAAATATGGAATGAAGCCTAAATTGCATTTACAGTAATGTCTCAGGTGATGCTACATTCTTTGGGAACCATTATCTGATAAACACTTTTAGTACAATATCACCCTGATTTTCATAGGTAAGACAGAAGGTGGTCAAATTAATTATTTGAGTATTCCAGAGATGATATAGATATTGGGGAAAAAGTCTCCAGACATACTTTTAGTTTTCCAACGCTAGTCCTTTCACCAACAAAATAGTGGATACATTAATAGACCTTTTTATATTTTATTTTTCAGTGGGTGGCATACAATTTAATACATTTTTTGTGTCAGGAGCATCCTTTGTTTTATTCTTCAGAGAAACAAATAAAGGTAGATATATTATTTTTTTCCACAGATGTGGGCATAAGGCACAAAAGTATTATGTAGGATATTCCTGCTAAGAATCAAGTTTGGAACACATCTGAGCCTAATGCTAAAGCCGCTCTCTGCACATTATGTCACTTTTTGTACAAAGTGGTTTGTCAAGGTCATGATATTCAAAGTGTAACTGGAATTTTTGTGAACATGTGTTTATTGAAATGTTTACTTTTTTTTTTCTTTTGAGACAGTGTCTCACCTTGTTGCCCTGGGTGAAGTGCCCTGGCATCATAGCTCACAGCAACCTCAAACTCTTGGGCTCAATCAATCCCCTTATCTCAGCCTTATAAGTATCTGAAACTACAGGTTCCAACCATAATGCCTGGCTAGTTTCTCTACTTTTAATACAGATAGGGTGTCACTATAGCTCTGGCTGCTCTTGAACACCTAAGCTCAGACAATCCACCTGCCTCAGCCTGGAAGCGTGCTAGGATTACAGGTGTGAGCCACTGCATCCAGCCAAAAAGATTTACATATTCTGAGAGTTTTCCTTCAAAGATCTTCTCTCTTAATTAGTTCCATTTAATTGGCAATCAAATAGTGAAAAATAAATCAAAGGAGTTTTGAGAGGATAAAATAACTTTGAAGGGAAAAAAGGATAACCATTCAACATTGCTTTTCCAAGCTCAAGGGTAGTAATTAAAAATTAATTTATTTTGCAAATCACTGAATTCTAATGGTAAAAAATATGAGAACAATCTAACTGTCCTTCAACAGAAGACTGGCTATGCATATCATGATATACCTCCTCTATGAAATTCTAACAGTGGTTAAAAAGAATGAGGTAGATTTATATACGTTGAGGAAGAAAAATGAAAGAAAATAAAGAGAATAACTGCAAAATTATACAAATTACATATTTATTAAAAAGGCTGAATTTATATATATATATACATATATATATAATTTTTAAATATAAGGCATGGGTCCAAAAACATACTACAAAAATATATTTTGTTAAATCCTTGCTTTAGTGGAGAGGAATGGAATTGAGGGGCAATGAAGAGGTATAATTAACTCTTTCTTTTGCATGTATTTATGTTGGGTGAATTTTTCCGCAATGAATGCATATTCATATGTTAGTATTTATAATTACAGATTTTACTTTTTCAAAAAGTTTCTAATATTAAATTTAGAAGTAAATTTTTTTTCTGATGGCATGTTAATAACTTAGGTGATTGGCTATTAGAATATGAACTTCCCATCTTTGACAAATATCAGTTTTAATTAAATTTATTTAATTTAAATAAAGCATTGCAACTTGCACTTCAATAGAATGTTTTTCAACAATTCTTAAAAAAAATTAGAAATCTCTTAGGATTACACCTACCTGTGTCAAAATTCTCTTAAGTTTTTAAGTCATCCTGTTCTGACATCTCAGATCGTTTTTACTATCAAAGCAGTCCACTCATTAAATATCTGACCTTTGTAGGTTTCTTTGTTCATCCACCTTAACAATAAGCCCAACTAGGTGTCTGTCTCTCTCTCCCTTTCTTTATTCATGTACGTATTTCTCTCCCTCTGCCATTTATTTAAAGTGTTCCCTCTAGCAGTCCCTTGCCACCAGGCCCCTGAATTTCAATCTGCTGCTGAGGCTTCCATTTCTCTGGTGCAATTCCACACAGCTGTTTGCACCTTCTGGTCTCTTTTCTGGCCACTAGTTCTGTAAAGTTTCAATATTTAAAGAAGCTCCCTGAACTGGCCATTATTCATTCAGCCTCTTATTCATTCAGTTTTTGCAATAAGATATTAACAGAGAAACAATATTATGATCTAAAGTAATGAACAAAACATATACAGTCTCTAGTTTAAGTGACAATGCTACTAAAACATGATTGTTATTATTTACTTATAGTATTATGGTTGGTATATATAAAGAGTACTTATATTTAAATTAAAGCATATGCTGGTAACATATGTTACATGTAGTCATCTATAAACAAAAATATAGACATGTGGATAGAATTTAATGAAGTGAAATGATCTCAGAGTTTTCCACTGGATCTCTATGCAGAAGATATTTTTAAGATTGATAATCTAAGCTCATGAGAGCTAAAGGAATTAACTTCCTTGAGATTCCAATTTAGTGGCTAATATGCAATCAGATTCTAAATCAAAGTTTCATCATCATCTACATTTAGGATGCATTCCTATAACATGATTGATGATATACGTGTTTTTCTTTTTTATATTGATATCACCTTGCACTGTTTTCTTTACTTGTAGCCCATTAAGTATTATAGTATTATTCTCTTCTCTTTCATTTTATTTCATTAGTTTCTAAACTTTTTTGAGGTTACATCTCAAAAACTCCATAGCTCCTTACTATAATAAAATTTTATATTCATTTTAGTACTTAAATATTTTATATTACTAAATTTTTACCATTTCCTTAACCTGCATAGATATTTTTTGTTGAGGCTTAAATTTTATTTAATATACAATAACACAATTGCTAAATCTCATGAAAAATATGGTAGGCATCTTTTCTACATATGAATTAGCCATAATTCAAGTAATATTCTCTTATAATAAAAGTAATAGGTCTTTACTTCTACCATAAACCATAGCTTCCTTAAAGGCAAATGTGATCTTGAAACACATGCATTGATCTTAAAGTAAGGATATGCTTTAATAGTAACTGAGGTTTTATAGTTTGAATGTCTGTGTGCCCCCCAGATTCATCTGAAATCCTTTCCCTGGAGGTGATAGTGGAAGAGGCAGGCCTTTGGGAAGTCATTAAGTCCTCGTGGTGAAACCCTCATGAATCAGTGCCCTCATAAAAGAGGCGCAAGATGGTCCCCTTGCCTTTCTACCATGTGAGGGTAAAGTGTGAGGATGGCTTTCTGTGAGAAAGCAGGCCTTCATCAGACACCAAACCTGCTAGTGTCTTGATCTGGAGCTTCTTAGCTTTCAGAACTGGGAGAAATATATTTTCATTGCTTATAAACTACCCAGTCTGTGTTATCTGCCTTAATAGACTAACATATGAGGTATACTTGATGATTCATGAAGATTTTCCCTCAAAATCTGGCCAGAATGTTTTTCCAATGTCTATCTTCGTTGTGAGTTCTAATTGCACATCTTTGTTATCCAGTCCTAAAGATAATTGTGAGAGTTAAAAAGAAAGATAATGAAACCAATTTTTCAATTTCAGGGGAATACAGGACCATGGGCATGTTATTTATTTCTCTAATTTGTTATTTATTCTTGTTTTCTGAACAGAAAATAAGCTTATAAATAGGGGAAATGTTTAAAATATTTAACATTAGTTCAGAATATGTACTACCCAAATTCTGTGTCTGAACAATTGGATTAGATCTATTAGTAGGCAACACCAGAGAAAGAATCTCTAGGCCATACTTGTAATAGCACTCTGGGCTGCTGAGGTGGGGAGATCGCTTGAAATCAGGAGTTCAAGAACAGCCTGAGCATGATCGAGACCTTATTTGATAAAAAATAGAAAAATTAGCCAGGTCCTGTGGTTTGTGCCTGTAATCTCGACTACCTGGGAGGCTGAGACAGAGAAAGGATCCCTTAAACCCAGGAGTTTGGGGTTGCAGTGAGCTGAGATGATACCACTGCACGCTATCTAATGCAACAAAAGCAAGACTATCTCAAATAGAACAAAAAACAAGAAAAAGCAAAAAGAAATTTATCTTAAGGAAAACTATCACTTAAAAATCAGGGAGAAGTTAAGTTATTCTCTGTAATAAAAACTGAGAGAATTTGTCTCTGCCAATCTTTCTCTACACAACACTTATGGGAATCCTTAAAGAGAAGGTGAAAGGTCACTAAACGGTAACTTGAATCCATACAGAGAAAGGTAAGTATGTAAGTAAATACAAAACACAGAGTAAATTAATTTTTGTAGCACTTTTCTTTTTTATGTGATATTAAAACAATTGCATAAATAATTATAAAAATCATTTGATGTGCTTTTATATGATGTTATTTATATGACAACACTAAAACAAAGCAGGAAGAGGGAACAGAGAGCTATATGGATCCAAATACTTGTTTAGTACTGCAATTAAGTTGGTATTAATCTGATCTAGACTGAGTTAAATGGAGATATTAATTGTATTCCACAGGGAATTATTGGAAAATAGCTTAAAATAATAAAGGAGAAAGAAAACAACTATAATGCATCAACACAAAATAAAGAAATAATGGAGAAAAAGAACAAGGGAAATATAAGACATATAAAAAACAAATACCAGGGTGGCGCCTGTGGCTCAGTGGAGTAGTGTGCTGGCCCCTTCAAACCCAGACCCAGCCAAAAACTGCAAAAAACCCTAAAAACCAAAAAAAAAAAAAAAAAGAAAACCAATCAAAATCATAGATGTAAATCTTTTGCTATCAATAATTACTTTAAAGGTAAACACAATGTATTAAACATAGTCATGAAAAGGCAGATTTTCAGAATAGATTAAAATAGTCTAATTAGGAATACACATAAGATTCAAAGATATAAATAAGTATAAAGTAAAAGAATAAAGCAAGCTATATAAGGAAAGATAGGTATCAAGCTATATAAGATGTCAAAAAGGAAGATGAGATGGCTTTTGTAATTCCTGACAATACACAATTTAAAGCAACAATTGTGTTGCCAGACATGGTGGCTCATACCTGTACCCTAGCACTCCAGGAAGTCGAGGTGGGTGGATTTCTCGAGCTCACAGGTTTGAGACCAGCCTGAGCAAGAACAAGACCCCGCCTCTAAAAATAGCCTGGTTTTGTGGCAGGTGCCTGTAGTCCCAGCTATTTGACAGGCTGAGGCAAGAGACTCACTTGAGCCCAAGAGTTGAGGTTGCTGTACACTATGATCTCACAACACTTTACCAGGGGAGACAAAGTGTGACGCTGTCTCAAAAAAAAAAAAAAGCAATGATTGTAACTAAAATAAAATAGGAACATTTTATAATGACCATTTGATTGATTCATTAGGAAGATCCAACAATTACATGTATAAACATACATGCACCTGGCAATAGAACACCAGAATGCATGAAGTAAAAACTGACAGAGGATTTTAAGAAATAGATGATTCAAACATAAAAGCTGTAGACTTATAGTTAATTTTAGTTGTCAATTGACTGGACTGGAGGATACCTAGTGAAGCATTATTTCTCGGTTTGTCTCTGAGTGGGCCTCCAGACAAGACTGACATGTGTCAGTAGACTGGGAAAGGAAGACCCTCAGTGTGGCTGGGTGCCATCCAACTAGCTGTCTGCATGGCTAGAACAAGCAGAGAGAGGAAGAGGACTATTCAACTTTCCAATTTTCCTCACACATGCTCTCCCTCCCTTTTGGATTGGGATGCTATTTCTTCTCCTGCCCTTGGACCTCAGACTTCAGGGTCTTTGGCCTTTAGCCTTCCAGTGTCCCTCAGAATTCCAATCATAGACTGGAGGCTGCAGTCAACTTCCTTGGTTTTGAAGCTTTTGGACTTGAGCCATGCCACTGACTTTTCTCAGTCCCCAGCTTGCAGAAGGCCTACCATTGGTTTTCATCTTTGCAATAATATGAGACAATTCTCCTAATAAACTCCTTTTCATATATATCCTATTGGTTCTGTTTCACTGGAAAAGCCCAATGACTATAGATTTTGGTACCAGGAGTGGTTCTAGAGAACAGAATTTTAAGAATGAATTTTTTAAATTGGTTATGGGGTTTCTGGCATAGGGCCTCTAATCTGAGTAAATCTAAAAATGCTAAGGACTCTACTTCTAAAAATATGAATATCACTGATAGTTCGTGGCATGAACTGTTTAAAGAGTTATGTTAAATAAATGCACGGATCCTCCTGATTCATTACTTTTGAGAGGTAAGAAGTTCAGTGACTCTATACCTCATACCCTTGAACATTTCTAGAAAACCAAGAAATAAAATGAATTTGGTTGTTTGCTCCTAGCCTTTCTGGACAAAGTGATAAAAGAATAGGATATTCTCAGAGATTCAAACTTCTGGTTCCAGAAGCACATAAATGGCCCAAAAGTTTCTAGTTGTACCCTCTGGGTGAGAATTTACTCTCCTGTAGGAAAAGCTTGAGGTTGCTGAAATTCAAATACAAATCTTCATCAAACAATTGGCCAACTTACAATGAAAGGTAAACTCACAGTTTTTCAGTGCATTAATTGTTAAAGTCAGAGCATTCATTGGAAAAGAGTGGGTCCTAGATATTGGAATGGGGAACTGTTGGAGGACTGCAATGAATCTGGGCATGCGAGCTCCTAAATTCTGATGAGTCTTCATTGCCAGAGGAAGTGACCTTTTTATCCTCACTCATGGTAGTACCAACTTTTCCACCTCTGTTTGAGAATATTAACCTGCATTATCTGAGGAAACAGTGACGCTTCTCCCAAGGAGTTGTCAAGCAAGACAACACTGATTCTCCTCAGGATCCACCTTCACCACCCCTCTCTCGAGACCTCTGACTAGATTCAAGTCCCAACAGGTTTTTAAAGGAGAGATACAAAGTGTGTCCTATGTGAGGGGGACTTCCATATGAAAGAAGTACTTGAATTTTCTCATTTACACTAACAGAAATCTGGGAACAGATATGGAAATAGATATTAAGCACCTGGGATAATGATGGAAAGAATATAAATTTGGATTAGGATTAATTTATTGATATGGATAAGCATTAAGCAGAGGTTTGTTATTTAATGTTGCATCTCAAGAGATAAAAGAGACCTTAATATTTTTTTCTGATTGGTTAGCTAAAACTTAGATCAAAAGATCACCCACTGTGATTGAGCTGGAGATGCCTGATCTACCTTGGTTTTGTGTACAGGAAGAGACTCAAAGGCTTAGGGAGATTGGAATGCCAGGGATTTAGCCATGTGTGTGCATCCCACCATGTCCACTATGCTTTGGAGATAGTAGAAGTGGGATCAACATCCACGGAGTAAAAAATATGTATTATAAAGTTGTAAGTCATTATGATGAAAACAGCATGGTGCTGATATAAATACAGACACATTGAACAATGGAACAGGATAGAAAGCCCTGAAAATCACTCTCTCATTTATGGTTAATTAATTTTGACAAAGATGCAAAACTGGATATCCACATGTAGAAAAATGAAATTGGAACCTTATTTCATGTTATATACAAAAATCAACTCAAAATGAGTTCAAGACCCATAGACCTGAAAGTATAAAATTACTAAAAGAAAACACAAGGAGAAAACTGTATGACATTGATTTGGGCAGCAATTTTTTGATATTAACCCCAAAGCACAGGCAAAAAAAGACAATACTAGACAAATAGGATTATATCAAACTTTAAAGCAAAGGAAACAACAAGGTGCTGAGATAGCCCACAGAATGAAAAAAAAAATTGGCAAACCAGCCATCTAATAAGAAATTAACATCCAAAATCTATAAGGAACTCAAACAGCTAAGTAGCAAAAACACAAATCACCCAATTTAATAAAAGGCAAAGGAGAGGAATGGGCATTTCTCAAAAGAAGATGTACAAATGGCCAGGAGTACATGAAAAATGCTTGTTATCACTAATTGCTAAGGAAATGCAAATTAAATCCAAGTGAGATTTCACTTTACACCTGTTACACAGCCTTTGTCAAAGAGATAAAAGGCAAATGCTGATGAGGAGAAAAAGGAGCTCTTGTATGTTTTTGATGAGAATGTAAATTTTTCCATACACACACACACACACACACAAAGCTGCCAGAACCAAATGGCTTCATGATGAAGTCTACCAAATACTTATTATTAATAGTACATTCATTATAGAAAATGGAATAGAAGTTCATAAAAAACTAAAAATAGAACCATCTGGTGATTCAGCAATCCCACTCCTGATACATATATATATATATATGTGTGTGTGTGTATTCAAAAAATTGAAATCAATCTGTCATAATAAATCTCTACATTCTCATGTTCATTGCACCATATTTCACAATAGTCAAGACATGAACTCAACCATGTCCCTCAACAGATAAAAAAACAAAAAAATGTGGTGTATATATATATATATATACCCACATGCAATGGGGTACTATTCAGAGTTACAATAGGGAAAAAAAAATCCTGTCATTTGTGACAACATGGATCAACCTGGAGGTCATTAACTTAAATGAAATAAGCCAGGCACAGAAAGACAAATGCATTCACTCACTTATATATGTAAACTAGAAAAGTGAAACTCATAGAAATAGAGAGCAGAATGTTGTTACCAGAGGTTGGGGCAGGGTGGGAGGACTTTTAGTCAAAAAGTACAAAGTTCAGTTAGATAGAATAGATAAGGTTTGAGATATATTATACAGCAACATGTTTATAATTGATATAATAATAATGCATTGTATATCTCAAATGTCTCACCACAGAAAACAATGAATATGTGAATTTTTGGATATAGTAATTTTATTGATTTAATCAACCCACATTGTTTATACATGTATCAAATATATATTGTGCTGTAAAAATGTCAATTAAAATGATATTAATAACTAAGAGAAAATTAAGTTATTAAAATCAGTAATGAAAGATTGTATATCATTACTAATCTTACAGAAATAAAAAATGATTACACGAAATAGATTGAGGATCCGTATGATGAAAAGTTATATAGCTTATATATAATGGACAAGTTGAATACAAACTATCACAATTGTCTTATGAAGAAATAGATAATCTGAATAGGTTGATAACAAACATACTGAATTGATCATTAAAAATTTCCACACACAAAAAGGCCAGAACCAGATGGCTTCATGATGAAGTCTACCAAATACCTAAAGGAGAATTTATTGTGGAGAATTCATAGAACAATAGTCTAAAAATGAAACTGAGAAATTCAGTTTCATTTACCAAGTATATTAGACATATAATATAATTATAAATAAATTCAATGAAAGAAGTGCAAGTATATATCTTTAAAACTATAAAACATTGTTGAAAGTAGTTAAATAAATATCTAAATAAGTAGAAAGTCATTGAATGCGCACATAAAATGTTTTTAAATGGCATTACTACTTAAACTTATTTACAGATTCAACACAATCCCTAACAAAAATATCAGGCATTTTTTGCAGAAATTGATGATCTGACCCTGAAATTCATACTGAAATTTAGAGGATCCAGAAAAGTCAAATTGTACTTTAAAAAAACAAAGTAAGAGGACTCACACGTCTCTGTTTCAAAACCTATCACCAATTTAGTATCAAGCTAGTGTAATACTAGTGTAAAGATGAAGTTATAAATCAATGTAACAAAACTGAGTCCAGAAATAATGCTTTAACTTTATGGTCAATTGATCGTAGGCAAGTTTCTCAAGATAATTCAAAATGGCTGAAAAAATAGGTTTTCCATTCAATGGTGCTTGAACAACTGGTTATCTACAGACTAAATAATGAAGGACTCACATCAAAAATAAATATTAACCCCACATAAATGAAATACCTAAATGTAAGAGCTAAAACTATAAAACTCTTAGAAGGAAACTAAAGAATTAATCTTCATAATCAATGATTAAGCCATCCTTTCTTTGATATGACACCAATAGTATAAATGACAAAAAAATGGATAATTTGAACATTATAAAAATGAAAATAGGGCGGCGCCTGTGGCTCAAAGGAGTAGGTCGCTGGCTCCATAGCTGGAGGTGGCAGGTTCAAACCCAGCCCCAGACAAAAATTGCAAAAAAAAAAAAAAAAAAAGAAAAGAAAATATTTGGGGCTTCAAAGAACACAATCTAAAGGCAAAAATGCCAACCTTGGAATGTGATACGGTATTTGTAAATCAAATACCTGGTAAAAGACTCACCTCCAGTATAGGAAGAACTCTTAAGGTTCAGTAACAAAAAGAAAACCTCATAAAAAATGTGCAAACTGGCTGAAGAGGCAGATTTTCAATGAGGTTATATATGTAGCTAATAAGCACATAAGCATCCAATGTTATTAGTCAGTAAGGAATTGTAAATAAATCTACAATGACATACCACTCCATACTGAGTGGATGGTTAAAATATAAAAAGATAAAATATAGTATTTTATTAGTGTTGAAAATGTAGGGAAATTAAAACTCTCACACATTTCTGTTAGGATTGTACCATGGTGAAGCCACTTTGGAAACAGTTTGGCCATTCCTTAAATGTTAAAGTTCCCATTTAATCCAGAAATTGATTTCCTAGGAGCATATTCAAGAAATGAAAATATACATTCATGCAAAAGTTATTTATACATGTTCATAGCAGCATTATTTACATAGCCTAAAGTGGAAAGAGCCCAAATGTCCACCAATAGGTGAGTGGAATTTTAAAAAATGTAATAAATTATTATAATTGAATATGATTTGGCAACAAAGAAGGAAGTAATGTTGCTGCTACAACCTAGAAAATCCTGAAAATGTGATAAATAAAAGAAGCCAATCACAGAAGGAATTTCATAATTCCTTTTATATGAAATCTCCAGAATAGGTAAATTCATAGGAACTTCATGCAGATTAGTGGTTTCCAGGAGCTTTGGGGAGTGGAGCATGGGACATGCTGATGCACATAAGGTTTTTGGAGGGATGATGAAAATATTCTAATATTAAACTGTGAGGAGGTTTGCACATCTCTTTAAATTAAGAATTCACTGTATTATACATTTTATTTATTTATTTTTTAGAGGTAGGGGAACTTTATTTAATTTTATTTATTTATTTATTTATTTTTGCAGTTTTGGGCCAGGGCCAGGTTTGAACCCACCACCTCCAGTATATGGGGCCAGCACCCTACTCCTTGAGCCATAGGCACTGCCCATATTGTACATTTTAAAACCATGAATTTCATGGTATTTGAATTGTATCCTAAGGAATCCTTTTTAAAAAGTGAGGTAAAATTCATGTGATGTTAACTACTAGTCATTTAAAGCGTACAATTCAGTTACATTTAGTACATTAAGGAGTTGTAGAACCAGCTATCTAGTTACCAAACATTTCCATCATGCCAAAATTGAACTCTATACTTATTAAGCAATAACTCTCCATTCTCCTCTCCTCCCAGACTCTGGTAACCACTAGCCCATTTCTGCCTCAATCTTGGATTCATTTATTCTAGACATTTATATAAAATTGACCTTTTGTGATGACTGTGATCACTTAACATGATATTTTGAAGATGTGTCCACGATGTGCCTCTGTTCTGTTTCTGTTTTGTGCCTGAATTATATTTCATTTTATAAGCTATGTTTTAAATGCTTAAAAAAAAAAACCAAAACCAAAACCTATAGGAAACCAGTTGGGCCAGTAATGAATGCCAGCTCCCTGTGATTGCAATCAGTTTCTTTTAATAATATGTTAACATATTAGAAAAGCATATTATTATTCTAATAATAACATTAAAAAATTTAAAACCCAATAGATATGACTTTGCTGAGGAAATAAATTTGTGAAATGATTTAAACAATTTTTTTTTAAAAGTCAGCATATCAGAGGCATCAATATGTTAGCATACAGTCTGTATTTCCTACATATGCCCTAAACTACTTCAGAAATGTAATTTACCTGTGTTCTCTGTCCCCCCTGGGAAGCATTTCTGTGCAACATACTTGGGGAATGCTGTTTTAGAGCAAGAAATTTATTTCTTATTAATTCTTCTCTAATTCTCTATATTAGAGTAACAAGATTTTATGATGTATCAATTCCTTTTACTACCATTAGTCATTTGACAGACAGTCTTCTGAGCTATGCAGGACAGATTTCACTATCCCTTTCTGATGTTTGAAGACTGAGGTCCGGTCTTCCTAGTTTACCACCAGTGAAGGCTAGAACCGGGATGTTCGAACCTGAGACATTCGAAGCCAACCTTTCGGTTTCTCTTATCCTTTGCTGTGTCCAAGCAAAAAAATATTTTCCATGAATAAAATTAAATTCTTGAAATGCTACAATATCAAGGAACAGTATTTGGTAATGCACAACATCGAAGGGTGATGTATCACACAAACTGATGCACTTTTTTGAGAAATAATCTAGAATTCCTTTGCCCAGATGCTGGATCATAGAGGACAATGCCACTACTTCAATTATCTTTTCTAGAGTGAGTATAGTCTTCCATGGTGATGACAAGTCCTTCCTTGTTATCTATCATCAGAAGAATGATTCTTGATGGCATAGTATTCTTCTCATTGCATTGTCATGGATTTAATGTCTAATGTAAAATTTAATCTTTTAAATGTGTACAGAATATACTCTGACATCTTATAAATGTGACACCAATGAGAATTAAGATTATTTTTTAATAGCAAAAGAAAATGATATAGTGTTTATTTTATAATAAAATACAGCATTGAAAATGTAATTAGTTTCATTTTAGTGAACTTAAGAACCTGTAAAATAATAAAAGTTTTTTAAAAAATGTAATGGCCAATGAGCTTGTATTTCATAGGGTAAATGAATCAAATCATTGTTCAGTTTTTACCTAAAAGTTATCTACGTGAAATTAGAGATTTGATGAAAAGGATACATTTAGGATTAAAATTTGGTATATCTTAATATTTGAAAGCATAGTGAAAATTTCATAAATATAATTGGAATCATGTGTATTTTAAGATTTAAGTTAGATTACAAACTTAGAGTAAATGATAATTGCAAAAAAATTGTTGATATATTTTAAGATGTATGTTTTCTATTAATTGTATTTAAGGAACAGTCATAAGAACTGTTAAATGTTAATATATGCAATAATTTAAATTAAATTTTTATTGAGGATAAAGAAGGTTGACTTTACTAGACAACTATGATATTATCAGAAAAATGACTTTGAAAAACAAATAGTAATTCTAGTTCTCCAATTATTTATATAGATTACTCTTGAGATTATCCTACCAATATATTAGCAATCTTTATTTAACAATACTGAAAAACCAAATTCATCTAGTTATGCAGGGATATATTTTAAAATCAGTAGAGAGGAGAGGAAAACCAGGAGACCCACTTGGATTTTCCCCTGACCCTTCAAAGATGCTCCTCAAGTGTGATCTCACCCTTTATCTTCTCTCCCCCACCCTCTCTCCCCTTCATTCCCTCTCCCCTTTCCCTGTCTTCTTGTGCAATAATTGGGTTGTAGCCTTCACATGAAAGGTATAAATTTGCTTCATATTAGGGCTGTATACATTGGATACTTTTTCTTCCATTCTTGAGATACTTTGCTAAGGAGAATGTGTT
>CAUYON010128847.1:0-23031 GCA_963573935.1 Arctocebus calabarensis
AAGGTGTCTAAATCTAAATAACTCCAAGTCACCTGCCAAAGTTCATGAAGCATAATTTTCCAAACAAAATTTTACATGTTGAATTTTTCTTGACCTATCTCTGCATTCTACTCATTTTAGAATAAACAATTTGGAAATAGACAAATCCCTCCTCCCCTTGCTAACTAGGATGATGGACTGTTGAAATGGGATTGTTCCATCACAGCAGAGAGGATGCCATTGCTTTTAATTAACCATACAGGGATTTCAATGTAGGAAAAACAAAACAAAATGAAAGTCTTCAACTTGCCCATTTATCTGGGTTAATGACTAAACAAGCCCAAGAAGTAGCAGTAGCTGTGAGCTGATATTTTCTCTTGAGTTTCTCACGTGGCAACAGATTTAAACACACCACTTCGCATATTTTTAATTGTATTTTCATGATATGAAGCTATTAAGATGTGGACAGAAAGTGGGAGGCTGACAGAATTCTTCAGTGCCAACTTCCTTCCTTCCGCTGCCTTCCTGGATTACGCTGTTAATTCCTCAGAAAGTTTGAATCATAATAGCTCCTAGGAGATGAGTAATTTCCCATTATTCATGAGTGCATTCTTGCACAAAAACAACTGCTTCAATGCAGTAGCATTTGTTCTGCTTACTGTGATAAAGGCCCCGGACAAGTACTCCCTGGCTCTAAAGGCCTTACACCCAGGGCTCCAGGATGCTTGGAGTGTCCGCAAGAGTCCAGGTCTGGGGCCTGCCCTTGCATTCTTACATGGAGCCTTCCCTCTGTGGGAGGCAGAGGCAAAGCTCCCTGTCATTCTCTTCTCTTTCTTAGCAGTGGGTCAAGATGGTCTCAACACCCTCTAATTCCAAGATTACAAGACTCCTTGGCTTCAATTTGACATGGAAATGAAACCCCACTGGGTTGGATGTAGAATGTGAGAATATTCCATTTGTTTCTATCTCTAACTACCTTACCTCCATTCAACAGCATTTGCTAAATTCCTAGCTACCCTATCCTGGCCTAGACCCCAGAAACTCAGAGAAGCTCACAATTGAGTTAGGGAGATAAACATCTACAAATAAGTATAGTATCACACATTCAATGCTGAGTGAACATACTGCCAAAGAGATTAGAGAAAGGGTGAGTGACTGTGGCAGGCTTCACAAAAGTTACACATGGGCAGAGTTTTGAAGGTTGAATACAAGTTTCCCAGCTTGATAAAGTGCTGGGAAGGGCACTCTGGGTACAGAGAACAGCACTTGCAAAAGAGCCGACAGACCAAATGTACAGATGGACAACAGCTGAACCAGGCACAGGAACAGAGCTGTGACCCACAACCTGCAGTAACCCATCTAGGAGGCCATCCCATTATCTGCAGAGCAACCATCCCAGGAGCCAGACCATAGTCCCCGGAGCAGCCTGAAATGGCCAGGCATTAATGAATACGATGGTTTCCTATCTTCCTCTGCTTTTAATTCATAGCCAACTCGCAAGCAACCACATAGGTTGCTCCGCCTGAGGGGAGCCCTCCTCTGCTTTACTTGCTGCCAGCCTTCAATCAGGGTCCATTTGAAGCCTTCCATTTTTCCATTACAAAGCTTTCTACTCCTCTGTCTGCCAAATGCAAGGGCTGGTAGTTGACTCCTTTGTTACAGCGAGCCCTTTTCTTCTTCTCGTTTGGATGAACTTCATTTGTTTCTGTGGTACAGAGGCATGGAACCATATGTTTCGTGTAAAGGACTAGACGGTGAGTGCATGTGTTCTGTGAGTGTGCACATACGAGTTGAAGCAGGGTGATGCAGATACATTTGGCCAAATAGGCAAGAACGAAGCCAAACAGACCTCTGCACCGTGTCCTAGTCAGCGGGTGCTGACCTTTGATGACAGCACCATCCCCACAATCTTAGATGCTGCCAACAACACATTTATCATCTCAGTTCCTCTGGGTCGGGGGTCCAGACCTAGCTTAGCATCAGCCAAGGCAGGAGTCAGGGCTGCGATCTCAGTTGAAACTTGACTGAGGAAGGGACTGTTGTGAGCTGTGTGGTTGTTGGCAGCGAGTTGCCAGCTGGAGGGCCTCAGTTTCTTCTTGGCTACCAGGTGGAGGTTACTACAGAAAGAAGAGTAATAAGTCTCCCGAGATAACTGTGCTCTAATCCCAGAACCAGTTACTGCACATGGGAAAGGATACTTTGCAGATGTGAATAATGTTAAAGATCCTGAAATGAGAATATCCAGAATTTGCTAAGTGGGTATAATCTGAACATGTAAATTCTAAAAGTAGAAAACCTCTCTTGGCTATAGTCAGCCCAAGAGAAATGTGATGACAACAGAAATGCAGTCAGTCTGCCGTTGGCATTGAACGTTCAGGAAGGGGTCTTGAGCAAAGCTGGGCAAGCAGCCGCTGGAAGCTGAGAAAGGTAAGGACCACCTTCCCTGCGGCATCCCTGAAGAACACAACCTTACCAACAGCTTGATTTTAATCTTGTGAGACCCATGTGAGACTTCTGACTTCCAGAACTGCATAATAATACGTTTGTGCTAAGTAACTAAGTTTGCAGCAAAGTGTTATAGCATCCTTGTCACCTCAGTTCCTTGCCAAGTGGTCCTCTCCATAGGCAGCTCATAACATGGTAGCCTGCTTATTCCAAGACCGCAGGAGAGACAGAGTGTCCTTGTAAAATGGGAATTATACTCTTACCTAACCTAATCACACGTCCATCACTCTCGCCAAATTTTTCTAGTTAGAAGAGAGTCACAAGTCTTGCCCATGCTTAGACGAAGTGGCTACCCAAAGCCATTGATACCATGAAATGGGGAAAATGATTTCTTGGATATGACACCAAAAGCACAGGCCACCAAAACAAAGATGGATAAATGAGATTATATGTAACTAAAAACTTCTGCCCAGTGAAGAAAGCAATCAACAAATAGAAAAAACAACTGTAGGAATTGGAGTAAGGATCTCAAAGAGACATGTGCATTCCCATGTTCACTGCAACATTATTCAAAATAGCCAAGCTATGGAATCACCTTTCTATAAATAAATGGATAAATAAAATGTTGTATATGCATAAAATGGAATATCATTCAGCCTTTTAAAATGCCCTGCAATTTTCTACAGCATGATTGAACTTGAAGGACATCATACAAACTAAAATGAGCCAGACACAGAAGAACATATACTCCACGATCCCACTTATATAAGGAATCTGAAACAGTCAAACTCACAGACACAGACAGTAGAGTGGTGGTTACCAGGGGCTAAAGGGAGGTGAATAAAGCAGGTGTGGTTAAAGGGGCTCAAGGTTCAGGTTGGCACAGCCAATAAGTCCTAGAGGTCTACTGTACAGCAAAGTGACTCTAACAGTTCTGTATTATATACTTAAAAGTCTGTGAAGAGCATAGATCTTGCATTAAATCTTCTTATCATAACAACAACACAATGAGTGAGGGAGGGAGGAAAATTGAAAAGTGAAGTCTATGTTTATGACATTGTTACAGAGAAAGTTCTGTGGTGTATTCTTATCTTCAAACTCATCAAGATAAACAAGGTATACCTTTTTGTATAATAGGTCAATGATACCTCAATTCAATTCTGCAGAAATGCAAGTTGTGAACATTGCCAATATAACCTCACAACTCCAAACCCCTGTAGTGTTTTGTGTCACCCTTGGGTAACATTCTTTACTGAGATATGTGAGATGCAGGGGCAGCTGGCAGAGTTGTTCCATCTCCCATAGAGATGACAGACAGGTAAGGAGATAGGCCATGCTCAGCCAAGTGCAGTGGAGGGGCCAGGGAAAGCTAACTGGCCCAAGAGCCTTCTTGGTCCTTGACCCGGAAAATTTTCTTCATCCTTCTAGCAATGATGCTGCAATGAACAAAACCATGCAGGGGTGAGGGGAAGCGGTTATTGTAATGAGCTCGTTGGCTTGGGTGTTGTCAGCATCGTTTGCAAAGATAAGGAGTGGGCTGCCATGGGCAACTGTGGGCTTGTGCAGGCAGCCCTGGTCCTGGAGCATGGCCCTGTGCCCGGCCTCAAGCTGTGTGTTTATGTTTTAATTTCATATTAATTTGAGTGTACAAGTAATGAGGTTACAGTTTTGTTAGGTAAGGTCCCTGTTGTAGTTGTGTCCTGCACCCAGGAGGAGGAAGTTTGCCATATGCCCTTATACTGTGCCCATTTGGTGGGAGCACGCCGGTCCCCTCCCTCCTCACCCTCCAGAGCCCATTTCAAATGCTACCTCCTGCCGGAAGCCTTATTTAGGATTCACCATAAGAAGAGTCTCTCCTCCCTCTATACCCCCTGGGAAAGTCAGCAAATTCTTAGGCAGCAATGAACGCATGGGAATGAAGGAAGCCCAAATGCTCAGTGTATAGGCAACTCTAGAAAGTCACCTTGATTCTGCCGTCCGTCCCATCAAAGCTGAGTCCTGGGCTTGGGGGTGAAGCTCACTAGCAAGCTCTTCCCTGGTCATTTGTCCACATTGCTGCTTCCTTCAGGAGAAGCTCCTCCTGCCACCATTGCTCAGAATTGTTCCCCGCCCTGTCCTCCCAGGCTGTTGACAGCTCAGTCCTGACCCCATGGGGGAGCACTGTCTGACCTCTACAGTCCCAGGACTCAGCCAGCCCTGCTCGCTGCAGGAGCCGTGACCATAGATCATCTTCTGCCCTCTGGGGTCGGCCGAAGCATAGACAGATGATCAGAGAGAACTGTAAAAATGTGCTAAGTGGAGACAGGAAAAGGAGCCATTCCATGACCAAAAAGGGCCCCACTAACACTTTAATACGGCTGGGTTGGGGGGTGCTTGTTCACAACACAAATCAAATCTGAGACTTGTGAATGTTGGAGCTGACAGGGACCTGGGAGACCACCTGGAGGGGACAGAGAAGAACAAGAGCCTCAACTTGCTCCAAACCCATGGCAAGCGAATGTCACTTGGGCTGCAGAGCCAGGGCAACTGCTACCCCAGGCACTGGAGGCAGGGCCATCCCTCTGAATCCTGTTCCTCTGTGTGCTGCGGAAGATGACCACACAGTTTGGAGAGAGGTCAGTGTGAGTCCTGTCTTCTAAATGCAGGAGGCGGCTGAGGTTAACCAGCCACCGCTCCTGCGGAGGGGTCTGAGCAGCCCCGGAGGAGGCCCAGGACAGCAGGAGGACAGGCAGCTCGGCCAGGAGGCTGCAGGGAGTGGGCAGATGTGAGTGGCTCTGTGTTCCCTCTAAGCCAGACCTTGGCCACTCTCTGGAATTCACTTTCAAACTTTGCTGGGAGAGTGTCAACTTCGTCAATCACAACACACTTAGACAATGGCCTTAGGGTGCCTCCGTGGGTGTGTTGGGGGGTATTGGGAGGTGCCTCCGTGGGTGTGTTGGGGGGTATTGGGAGAAAAGGAATTGTGATGAGCCCAGTGGTGAGAGCAGCCAGCTTATGGCTCCGCCCCTCTCCCAGCCCCGACTGTGAGCCGCTCATCCACTCACAGCTCAAGCATCTCAGGTTGTGTGGCTCCCAACCCATGGGGGCTACTGTCCTAACCCTTGACTCACTCTGTCCTGCTATCCATAGCGAACCCCCCCCACCCCAAGGAGGTGCTGCTGCAGCCCCCTTTTCACTGCTGGGAATGTTCAGTACTTGTGTATGGTCACATGTTGTGAGCCGGTTTGACTGTAAATCACAACCAGAAAGTCTGGGGCAAAGAGTGGAGGTCAAGGACCACAGAGGGGGCAGGAGGGGAGGGAAACATTCCAAGCGGACAAACCATGGAGCAGATTCCAGCTACATCTGTGAGTGCGATTCAGTCCAAAGTCAGAAAGCACTCTGGAATTCAAACCCAAGGGGTTTAAAGTAGGCAGGTTCTTTGTTGCGGCTGCGGGGGCCAATGACTGCCAACACACAGAGTAAACAGTACACGTCTGTGGTCTCACAGCAGCAACCGGGGCCACGACGTCAGCAGGTCTGCTGTGCCAGGCCTGCCCTGTGCCTCTCCCTGGCTGCCGGCACTGCTGGCAACGCTCAGCTTTCCTTGGCTTGTGGAAGCCTCACCCCATCTCTGCCTCTGTCTTCACACAGCACCTCTCACCTGCATCCGTCTCCGAATGTCCCCTTTCATAAGAACATCAGTCAGTGTTATCGGGGGCTGCCCTATGACAGTTTAACCTCACTGTTACTAATTATATCCTCAAGGGCCCTATTTGCACATGAGGTGACACTCAGAGGTGGCGGGGTTAGGGTTAAACATATTGGGGAGTTTGTGACATGGGTGGTAATGCAGGAGGGCACTGCCGCCCTGGCTCTGGGAGAAACAGGAGAAGGTGTTAGCAGAACCTGGAGCCCAGGGCTTCCTGGCAGCAGCCAAAACCAAGGCAGATGCCGCCCAGCTGGGCCTATGTAAGGAGGCAGGCGTGGCAGGGATGCTGCCCCAGCAAGAGAGGAGGGGACCGAGCTTCTCCCCTCCCCCCAGTCTGCCTGTCAGCCCCTCTGGGAGTCAGAGCCCTGCCATGCCCTTGGGGGTGTGAGTGGGAGGGCACAGGTCTGGGGAGAAGTGACCTGTGGCCATCACCACGCTTCCCTTCTGGCAGTCACACAGGGAAGGAATCTCAGCCCTTGTACGCACAAGGAATCCAGGGCTCGGAACTGCTGGTAACTTGCCCAGGGTCCCAAAGGCAGGCTGCAGTCAGGTCCAGCTGGCTCCAAGGACACTCGGTCAGCCAGTGGGACAGCAGGATCCCTCTAGGGCCCTGACACAGCCTCCGCTGTATGTTAGGCATCAATAAATATTTATCAAAATGCAAAAATACTGGTGGAAGACTCATTAACTAACAGGAACAGCCGAGATGGCAGGTGGTTTGGCATTGAGGGAGCAGAGGGTAAGGAGCTGCAGTGGTACCACACAGACGGCCCGTGTGGCTGCACATGGTCCAGCTGTGACAATGACTCAGCAAGTCCCACCAGACGCTCCTAGTCCAATAAATTAGGGCTGTCCCAAAGCAGAGGCTGTTCACACACATATGTTAAATGAACAGGCCAGGCAAGGGTTTAAAGTGAAGGAGAGGCCACCGCAGAAACACCAGTGTGAGGACTGGGGAACAACAGGGGTGGCACTAACCCCTGACATGCACCAACTTGGGACGGAGAGCTCCTCGGCTCCAGCCCGCTGTGCCCAGGGTGGGTCTCACAGAGGCTTCTTCAAGAGAAGCTGGGTACGGAGTGTGTGCACTGGAATTGAAGTTGCAAGATCTTTAACGGATGGTAATTGATTCAGATTTTTAATAGACTGCGTGGGCGACAATAATCATAACAATATTAGTGATAATCTTAAAGGTCAAGTTTGACCTATAGGCTGCCAGTTCCATCTTTCTTCTGAATTACCCTGGCACAGGGCTTGTCAAGCAGGTCTCTGGGGTTCCTCACCACTGCGCCTTTGGCAGAGTCTGGCTGAGGTTACGTTGTTTAACCTTATGAGAGAGAGAGAGAGAGAGACAGAGGGGGAGCAACACGGAGAGAGAGGGAGGGAGAAAGGGAAGGAGAGAGACAGAGCGATGAGGAGAGAGACACAGAGACAGGGAGAGGGAGAGAGAATTAGAGAGAGGAAGAGAGAGAAGGGCAGGCGGGCTCCCTCACCTGGAGGGTGAAGATGGCTCTGCGTGGCCTGGAACTAACAGTTCCCGCCGGCCCTGCTCAGCTCTCTGAGCCCCAGCGGGTCTCGGGTGGCCCTGGGGCCTCTGGCTCTTTGCTGTCTGTTTATGGATTTCACATCTCCTAATTGTGCTGCTCAACCTCAGAACCTTGACAGCTGGACGGACAGTGGGAGGGACTGGGTCAGGGGCAGACGGACTGTGTTGGAGTCGCGGAGAGGGAAGAGGGGGGAGGCGGAGTGGGTCGCAGGGCCCTGACAGCAGTGGCTTATCGCCCAGGGCTCACGTTCCCACCGCACATTCACCCGCACAGCAGCCGTGTGGGTTAGGTGCTGCCATGTCCCTGGTCTACCGAGGAAGAGATTGAAGTACAGAGAGGTCAATGTTCTGCCTCAGGAAACACAATGTTTACCTGTCAGAGCCCCAGAGTGGTGACCTTGACTGAGGGTCACTGAGGGATGAGACGCTGCAGGACAGTGTAGTCCCTTCTGGCCGCATCCCTGTGAGGCCTATCTGGGCTCCTCCAGCTGCTCCATCGTGGGTGCGTGAAGCTTTAGCAGCTGCAGCCTGGGCAGACCTGGGGTCCAGACTGGACACCGCCCACCACGTCCCAGACCTCGGGGCCCACTCCCAGCTCTGTCCTTTCCCCAACTCACTGATTTCTGCTTCATTGTCTGTTAGTTACTTACTAGTCACTTTGCTCTGAGTTTTTGAACTTCTTATCACAGACATCTAGGTTATCCCCTGCATAGTTTCTCCCTAATACTTACATTGGAAGAGAAAATCCTCCCCTGATCATCACATTATCTGCCTCCCATGACGTTTCTCTTGCTGTATTTTCCCTGGTACTGAGTGTAGGCTATTTTTCTTTTATTCTTTCTTTTTCTTTTTTCTCTCACCCCACAAAATACTTATTGGCGTATCTTAATTTACAGATATTTGGGGATTTTCTAGATATCTTAATCTTACTGTTATTGCTGTCCAACTGAATTCTGTTTTGTTCAGAGAAAGTACTGTTAATACATATGTGTTCAACACTTTCCAATAGTACTGAGACTGGCCTTACCCTGGGACCTGTGCTTTACAGCAATGGTTCTCAGATGGGGAAGATTTGCCCTGCGTCTCCCATTGTCCCTCTCACCCCCAGGACCTTTTACAACGTCTGGAAACACTCTTGGCTATCATGCTGGGACGACAGTGCTATGGTCATCTCCCGGGGAGAGGCCAGGGATGCTTCTAACACCCCACAACAGGTAGAAACCACCCCTCTCCTCTCCCCCACCCACCACCACTATCATTGAGCTACCTGGTTGACAGTGCTGAGTTATAAAACTCTGGGAAATGTTGCTTCAATATTCTATGTCTTTACTGATTCCTGTCTACTTTTTTATTTTTATTCCTGTTTATTAAATTTTCCAGTTGCAATTATGAATCTATCTTTTCTTCCCTTTAGTTACTTTGTTTCATATATTAACAAGTTCTATTCTTAAATGCATCCGTATGTTGAATTGTTACGTGTTATTGATAAATCGAAACTTTTCTCATTATTACATGCCTTTATCTTCTTTTCTTTGACTAATATTTTATCCAACATCAGTAAGTTTTCTTAGGCTTACAGATTTCACGATGTAGCTCTTCCTCCTCCTACTTTCAAATGGCGACGTCTCTGTATTTGAAGTGTGTGTATCACAAACAGAATGCAGGAAGGTATTGCTTTCTTTAAATCTAGCTGAACAATACTTGTCTTGTTTCTGACCTACATTTACATTTAGGGTAATTACTGATATGTTTGGGTCAAAGTTTACTATCCTGAAATTTGTCTTCCCTTTATCTCATGTTTTTTAATCTTCTTTTCTACTTTTCCTGCCTTCTTTCATGCAAATCTGCTTTATCTCCTGTCTTGACTTGGTAAAATTTGCTTAATTTTGTCACCTTGTGCTGAGGAGTTCGCATATAAAAGTTTCACTGTAAAGCACAATCATTTATGTGTATATGTTATAGAATGTATCATATATCCCCGTTTCCCTATGTGAAATGTAACAGATGCAGAAGGAAGCAGGTGGTTATTTCCTCTGGCTTATTTTTAGGTTTTGCTTTTCTAGGTTTTTGTTTTTTTTTTTGCAGTTTTTGGCTGGGGCTGGGTTTGAACCCGCCACCTCCGGCATATGGGGCCAGGGCCCTACTCCTTTGAGCCACAGGCGCCGCCCCTTTCTAGTTATTTTTCCCTGCATTTTGGCTACAACGTAGCTAGTTATGTTTTTCTGTATACTAATTCCACTTCAAGTCGTCTTTCTTTTGTGGTTTGATAGTTTTCAGCAGTTCTAAAAATTCTCAACTACGAGCTCTTATTTTGGCTCTACATACTGCAGAATGATACATGTGATTCACCTGTGTTCAAGTTCATTTCTCCTTTCCTCTGCTATGTTGCTGTTCAGATGGATTTTCTTTCTGATTTCATATTTTTCATTTCTAATATCTACTGAATTTTTTAAATAGTTTGTCTCTCCCCAATTTTTTCATCTGTTTACTGATGTTGTAATTTTCACCTTTGACATGTTTACTTTACAGTATCTGTAAAATAAAATGTAATTTTATTACATTTAAAATTTACACATAAAATAAAATGCAATTTTTGTATTTATTTTACAGTATCTGTAAAATAAAAATAAATTTTTAAAAGCCCAAATGTCTGGGCAATCTCTGATCTATTTTTATCAATTATTTCCTCTCTTGACCAGGGGTCAAGTTTCTTGCTTTTCATGTTTTATAATTTTTGACACAACGTTTAACATTGTCTGAAAATGCACAGTGCAGATGGAACTAAATGATGTTTCCCTCCAGATAATGACATATTCTTCACACCAGGCTGCTGGTAGGAGAGGAGAGAGTGCTGAGTATATAAATGGGGGGTTTATGCTCTTCTACTCAAATTTAGTACACAATTGGCTTCAATTATTTCAAAAGAGACAAGAAGAATTTCCTTGGGCTCTGGACGCTGAAAACAAGAAAAAAAAACCCTAGAGATCTCTTTATGCTTTGCAGCCTGGCTGCTATGTTTTGATTGCGGTATGTCTATCTGTCTGTCTGTCTCTTTCTTTCTCTGTCTACTCAGATGTCAGCTTTGGGGATCTCTGGGAGATCAGTCTTGGCCCAGGAATTCTGTGCCTCTGAGGGCTCTCTCTGACTTGCTGCCCTGGGCTCAGCCTTGGGGAGCATTGCACATAACCACCACCGACTACTTCAGAGGGCTGGCCCTCAGCCCTGCTGCCCCGCCTTCTGTCTTTGAACACCCCTACCCTCAACTTTCAGAGGGTCTCTGCAGGGCACTCTATGGAGACTTCGTGCAACTGGAAGCGGATTCTCCCTGCTCTCCTGTCCTGTTACTGTGTGACTCAGGAAACACCAACTTAGCAGGAGTTATTGCTGCCTCTGTAGCACCTTGCACCACCCCCGTGTCTGCTGTGTCCTTCCACCTACCTCTACCCCAGCCTTGTCCCCTATAGGCTCAGCTGGGTTCTCAATGAAGCGTCATCCATATTCCCAGCCTGGGATAGCATCAGATGGTTCTTGTAACCAGTTTCTTAACGTTCTACATCTTACCAATCTGCTTCCTCCTACGTCTCTTCCCAAAGGTGTGCTCTTGAAGGACAGGGCCTATGTGTGTTCACCTGTGCGCCCTCGTAATCATCAGAAGGGTGCCTGATGCTGAAGCCGCCTTGCTGGGAGTTTTGCGCCCAATGAAGTCATTGTGGATGTCAGAGCTTCCGATTTATGAATGCTGCTGACTCATCCTCCCAACCCAGTTTTGCAAATACGTTATCTTGGACATTTGAAGTAAGATTTAATGTCCTGTTTTTTCTCATTATTGAGCAAGAAGGGGAGAGAACCATTATAGTAATGACTAAGGAAATGTTGACAAGCTGACATTTAAAGGACATTGTCATTGAGTTTGTAACATGGCCCGTAGAACTGAGTGGGGCCTTGAAGCTGGTGACCTTAATCTCATCGTTTTAAGGAGCAGGAACTCCAGCAGCAGCTGGAACGTGTGTTGATTGTTTTCTTTGTTTCAAAGAAACACAGAAATTTGGGAGAAAACCTAGATCTGGAGACTAGAATCTTTTCTCTAGTTTATAAGAAGAAAAAGGCTCGAAATACTTACTGCAACTAATATCCTCATGTACCCCAATTTCTGGCCACCCCCATGCACCCATAATCATTCCTCTCAGCTTTCTATCTGGTCTCTCTCCTGCCACCTTGCTCTATGAACTGCCTATAGCCATTCTCCATGACGAATGCCAGTCCCTGCCCCTCCAAGAAGCCCTTCCTGTCACCCCCAGTACCAGTGCCGTCCTCTGGGACCCTAAGTCTGCACCTTGCATGGGCCTGGCACACCCTATAAGGCCCGGCATGTACCATAAGGCCCAGCACACTCTATAAGGCCTGGCACGCACTATAAGGCCCTGTAGCCCCCTTGGTCACAGCAGTTGCTGCCTCAGAGCAGGAGACTCTCGATGGCCAAAGCTCCTGTCCCTTCATCTCTGCATCCAGGGGCCCAACCGGGGCCTGGCAGGCTCACAGGTGGGACTTAATAAATACTTAATAATAGAGCAATCCCCCTCCTGCTCTGCATCAGGCCATCCAGCCCCTTTACTTCCCTTATCTCTAATCTTTACAAAACTCCTACCAGGAAAGGATTATTGTTACAAAAAAGGAATCTGAAACTACGAGTTTGAGTAGCTCGCCTGAAGGTCAAACAGATGAAAGAAGAGCGTTTATAGCTTGGTTCTTCGGATTCCATGTCTGGTGTTCTTTCAATTGTATCTTAAGTGGGGGGGGAGAAAGAACAGAGAAAGAGAAGTGAGACGCCAACATGACATATTGCACTTACAGGGACAGACGCTGAACATGGCGTTTACAGGGCAACGTTGTTTGCTGACCACAACAGGCAAATATCTATGTACATCTCTGAATGTCAAAATATACGTATATGAAAACATAAACATGTCATGTTTGCACACATAAACACAGGGATATTTCTTATACTGCATTCATTTGTATGTCTAAGCAGCACTTTATATAATCTAGATACACAGTAAAATTATTATACAAATTACAGACGTCTACATATGAAATGCTGGTCCTATTTAGATGCCAAAGGCCCTGCATCTTTCTGCTCAGTGACAGCTGCAGTATCTGGTGTAACGTGGGCACTGGCTCTCCTCCACCTGCCTTGTCCACCGCACACTGACCTTGGATTCCTAAGCGATGGCCACCCTGAACTTTCTGGTTTGGAGCTAGAGTCCTTTGTTCTGACCTTCGGTCCCAGCTGCCACTATGAAAAGCCAGTAAATGGAACTGAAATTAAATGACTGGTCAACTTAATGTACAGAACGGAGGGGAAAGTCAGCAAGGCCAGTTGGGAGGACAGGAGGGCGTGGCCGTGGCCTGGCATGTCGAGTGTCATTGTCCGGGGCAGACCGTCCTTGGATTCCTTTCTCCTGCAGGAGAAAACTCTCCACCTTCGGGGGATGGAAGTCTCCTGTGCTGGGGTTTGCCCAGTCTGAGGCCACCAACAACCAGAAAAGTGGATGCTCAGGGAACTCAGGGGTGTCACCCCAGCGTCAGCAGCAGGAGGAGGCAAGCCTGGAATCTGGACTTGGGACTAAGGTCTATCTCTTTCTCTTCCTTCAGGTCCCCTGTGGATGGCTGGGAACCACAGTCACCCTGTACTTTTTCTTGCAGTTGTTCAGGGACAGTAGAACACTCACTTCTCACTCCAAGGGGCCAGACGCTGCAGCCAAGTACAGACTGAGCGCCACTCCCTTCCAGCCCTGGCTTGGGAAAAACTTCCCTCAGTCTCAGGACCTCTTCCTGGTCTCAGAGGTCAAGGACGTGGAGACCAAGGTATGGCCCTTCCTGAGCCTGGGCAGCTCCTGCCTGGGGCTCGGAAGGCAGGTATTCCCTGCAGGTTGCCTCAAACTACGTGCTAGGCAGGTGGGCCACGTCTCACGGCCAGCAGAAGCGACCCAGTGACACCCCTGTTGCCACCTGGTAGACAGAGGTTCCTGTGGTCCTACAGCCCCCTTCAGAGCAGTCCCTGAGCCCAAGCCCCTCTCCACCCTGCACATCGCACACCACTCCCCACACACTGTGTTACGGGCTTGTCCTTCCTGGGACCTGCTGCCACCTGCCCCTCGTGGGCACTGTGGCTCTGCTCTCCTTCAGTGTCCAGCTCCCTTGGGGCTTGTCACTTCCATCTCACACTTCTCTTTGACTTAGGAACAGTGATCCTTCTCTCAAAGATGAGGAGACGGGCGTTTGTGGACAGGAATGACCTGCCCATAGTCACTCCTTTGCTGTTGGGGAAATCTGGGCAGGGCGGTGACAAAGAGGCCATCAGGTCAGGAAACCAAGGTTTCCCCTGAGACAGAGGACCCTTTGACCCCCTTTCCTGCTGCTGACACAGTACAACTGCACACACACACGGGCACACATATGTGCTCACACGCATGCACATGTGCACACACAGACGTGTGAGCGCACACGCACACTCAGATACATGCACTCACACAGACACAAGCACACACATGCTCACACACATCCACTTATGCACACACAGGCAAAAACACACACATACTCAGAAACACATGCACTCACACACATAAGCACACACAGGCGAACACACATACACACACACGGGGTCTTCGTGTCAGAGTCACATTCAATACGTTGCCCAGCTGACATCAGCTTAACACTACCCAGACTGAGTGATCTCAACAGGCTTGACTACCAAATATGCAAAAATTGTAATGGTGATATTCATGGTGATGATTCAGTGAAGAAACTCCCGGCAGGCGTGGGGAACCCGAGGCCTTAAGGAAACTTCCACACCTTCTATTCCTTTCGCACTGCAGCCTTTTGACTGGACCCAAACTTTCCAGAGCAAGTCCTTTTATTTTGAGGCATGCCTCAGAGAATGATGAAGCTTTTCTTGCCTTCTTTGGTGCTCTTTTAAAAGAACGATCTTGAAATTCAGAAGTGAGCAGAAGGCCGCAGGCTCCCTACCCCTTGTAGCAGGCAGTCTTGGTTGTCTCCCAGGCAGCCACCCCGGCCGCGGCTTCCTGGGCTACCTCCCCGATACAGGGATTTGGTGGGAGCACCCTGCCCAGCCTCCCCTGCTCTGTGCAGGGAGGTGTCTGCTTAGCCCTGGCGTGGGGCAGCCAGGAAACTGAGGCAGGCGTGGGGTGCTCTGTCTTGCTTCCACTTCTTGCCTTTTGGGAATGTGATCTGTGGACTGGTGGAGTCCTTCTCGCAGCTCTGAAGGAAAGGCAAGGACAATGGCAGAGGGGTGAGTCTCAGGGGCTACGCTCTGGGGCTCCAGAGTCGGTTCTTCAACTGCCCACCTGCAGACTCCTCAGGGGATGGAGAACTGTCCTCTGGGTTAAGCCTTAGCTGCAGGAGGGAGCAGTTCAATGATGCAGTGATTTTACAAAGATTTTCCATAATAAAGAAATGAAATCAACCCAAATATTCAGTGAGTGGAGAATGATTTACTTACATGAAAATATTTATACAAAATAAATTTCTACACAAGGAGTTAGAATAGTATTTAGGATGTGTTTGTAATAATATTGGTAAAGACTCAAATTAAGTGATTGAACCATGACATATTTATGTACTTAATACATATTCTACAAGTATTCAAAATAGCTTTTTCTCAGTTTTTTTTTTTTTAAAGTTCACCTGAGCTGGTGGAGTGCTTGAGTTCATGAGTTCAAGACCAGCCTGAACAAGAGCGAGACCTTGTCTCTGAAAACTAGCCGGGGGATGTGGTGGGCACCTGTATTCCCAGCTGCCTGGGAGGCTGAGGCAAGAAGATCCCTGGAGCCCAAGAATTTGAGGTTGCTGTGAGCTATGATGCTAGGGCACTCTACCCAGGGTGACAAAATGAGACTCTGTCTCAAAAAAAAAGGTTATAAGAAAACACAACAAATTAGTTTTTTGGAGGGAATATTTGTGAAGATTAAGTTTGGTGAAGATTTTAATTTTAACATTTAAAGTTCAAATTTTGTAGGAAATCTATTTTATAGGAAGAGCAGAAACAGATGTGTGTGTATATATATATATGCAAAAATTCTTCAGGTAGAAGAAATAGAAGTATATTTCAGAGAAAACTAAAAACAAATAATTCCTCCTGTCTCCACAGATCCCTGGATTTCTACAGAAAACTATAAATAAAATTATAAATAATAAAATAATTAATTCCTGAAGAATATTTAAGTATAAATAAAAACTTGGAACAACCAAATTTCATAACTTTGAAACAGGGTTAGCAGTGCTTGCCAGGCATTGAGAGAAGTAAGATACCTTTTGAGGCAGGAGTCTCCCTCTGGGGGCGTCACTCGTAAAGCCTTCAACACGCATCTCGCTTGGCTCCCTGATTTCCTTCTTATCCTCTCTAATTCATACCTGGTGAATTATGATCAGATTTGACACATTGTGACTGTGCAGGAAGCCAGTGACTTTCCCACGGAAAAATCATTTTGTAAAACCAAGTAAGTGGCATCACCCCAGGGTCCAGGCCAAGGCCATCTCCCCAAAGAACCTTTCCAGACCACTCTGCCTCACCACCTTGCATTATTTCTCCTAACAACTGAAAAATGATCATTTGTTTACTCATCACTGACTTCTGCCACCTAAATAAAGTGTGTGTCGGATTAGAACCTGCCTGACAGTTCTGACGGGCATTCAGCAAACATTTCTTGAATGCTTCATTCCTTGTGGCCCCTCTAGTCCCAGCCCCTGTATTAGGAGCTGGGGATAAAGAGAAGATGACAACCTGTATACTATTTAGCATGAGTTTGCTTGAGATTCAAAATGTGAAGCATTTGGGCAGCAAGTTGTCATCAGACTGATGGGTGTACAGGTGAGCTTGGAACTTAAGTTTTAATTCCATCCTTGTCTGGAGAAGTATACCCATTATGGCACATTTGCCAACACACACATGTACGTATGCACACCTGCAGACTGCTGCCCTTGATACAGGACAAGCAGCATCCCAGCCAGCTCGTGCAGCTGGGGGGCGCGGACCGGCTGCCTCCACCAGCGCTTGTTGGTGCAGTGGCAGAAAGCAGCAGAGCCAGCAGCGGGCTGGAGGGTGGGCAGGGGGGCCCCTTTTTCCTGGGTCTGGGAATGAAAGAGATTATAGCCATTTGTTTGCGACCCAGATGTGTCCCAGATACCATGTCCCAGACACGCTAAATGTAACTACCAAGGGCCCCATGTGACTATATATATCCCTAGACAAAGAGCCCAGAGACAGACAAAGAGAGAGCTTTTCTCTCCTGACTTGGGTTTTCTCTCTCTGCTAGGAGCTCTGGCGCTTCTGTATTCTTTTCTGTAAATAGATCCTGTCTTACCGCTGATCTGTGGTCTGCGGATTCATTCTTCGAATCACTGAGACCAAGAACCTACTGACGAGTGAAATTCCAGCATCACCCTGGTGTTTATAACAGCACAAGGAAGCACCGTCAAATACAAAGCCCTGTAAATATAGCACTGAAAATCAGCCTGATGGATAAGGAGGAAGAGCTGAGAATTTCCAAGCCCCATGTGGAAAAAGTGCCTCGCCTGGGCCTCCAAACACAGCCTCCTATCCTCCTTACACAGCAGTCTTGACACAGAGTGGGGAGGACCAGCAACCAGGTTCTAAGTAGCACAACTGATTAAACACTATCATCTTTAATGATCCTGCAAAGTCCTAAAACTGACGCTATAATACTATTAAAAATTTTTGATTTGTTGATCAAAGTCGACTTCCAGTAGGGACTATAGAGGAGAGAAAGAAAACATATTTATTTCTCAAATTTTGACAATAAAAAAGTAGAAGTGACATAACCAGCCAGGTGTCAGGCACTGTTTCTCGTCAGAGAATCAGAAACAGTAGGATGTAGATATGTCTGGAAAGAGTGCTATTTTAAGACATTGGCTCAAACAATTATGGAGGCGGCAGGTCCAATATCTGTAGGACCAGCAGCCTGGAGGCCCAGGCAGAGCTGATGCTGTGGTGTAACTCCAAAGGCCGTCAGCTGGAGAGCCTGCTCTTGCTCAGGGCAGGTCACCTGATTGCACCTGGTCGGACGAGGCCCGCCCACATGAGATGGACCCACAGTCTGCTTCACTCAAAGTCCACTGGTTTAAATGTTAATCTCATCCCAAATGCCCTCCCAGAAACATCCAGAATGTTTGACCACATAGCTGGGCACCATGTCCAGTCAGGTGGACTCGTAAATTAAAGAAATCCTCCCTGTGTCACCAGTTTTTTCACGTGTGTCAGGGCACCTCTCCACACGACCTTCAGGGTTGGTCCTGGAAGCCTGTTGATGAGTCCTCCTGGGTCCGAGAGGGAGGAGCCACTTGGCCGGCTCAGGTGCTCTGCCAGCCACATTAGCCGCAGGTGTGGGCTTCCTGCAACTCAGGAAGCACAACAGGGCACAGGTGCAACCTGTGTGGCCACCGGGCTGTGGTTGGGGAGGTGGTCACGGCAAGTGGTGAAGGGCACAGAGCTTGCTGCCCCTCAGCACAGGCTGTGAACAGACGTGGCATCTGGGGGCCAGGTGTGAGTAGGCCCATGGAGCAGGGAGTGGCATGGTGTCATGACAACCAGGTGGGGGCTAGAATGCTCAAAGAGAAAGTGACCCTCAGCCCCTAGGGGCACCACCAAGTGCCCTGTCTTCTCTGAACAATGTGCCCGTCATCAGGAGAATTATGCTGCTCATTCACGCCAAACAGAGTGAGTCAGTCCTGGGCCCCTCTCCAGATCTGCTGTCCTGGGACCTGGCTGTGCCCTGAGTCCACCTGTGACTCACTCCTTAGTGTCAGAGTGTGACGGAGTGGGACCTCCCTCTACAGGGGCAGCACGGACAGCTCTCTGGGAAGAGTAGATAATGGCTCAAGAGGCCTGGGGTGGGAGGCCTTCAAAAAACAGTTCGGGCCTTCAAAAAACAGCTCATTAACCTCCCCTGCCACAGCTCACTCTGACTGAATGAGGATAACTGCAGACAGTCCCTGTCACCTAGGACCCAGATGGCTCAGAAAGAGGCCACAGCCCGGGGCGGGGACCATTACCCCTACTTCCCAGCAGAGGGCAGACTTCTGTCGGGAATAATGAGCATGGGTACTGCTGGACTGCTGCCCTTCAGCCTGGATGTCCCCTCCTAGCCCATGGGTCTCCCCTGCACCAGCCTTGGGTTTTGTGTAAGTCCACAGAAAGAGCCTCTACCCAGGAGGCAGAGCTCATGGTTGTCTCTCTGAGCCACAGTCCCCAGGGCTTCCATCCATGGCCAGGTGGGCCTTTAGGCAGGTAGATTCTTGCCACGGTGCTGGAGTCCCCTCCTTCACACTCTGACGCTAAGGAGTGAGTCACAGGTGGACTCAGGGCACCTGAGCTTACCGAGTCTCCTGGGGACAGCTCGCCACGGGCAGAGGCAGCTCCCTCACTTGAAAAGGAATTTGAGTATCTGTTGGCTTCTGCTGGGCACCTGCCATCTGGTGCAGGCCATGTGGTGCTGGGGAAGTCACTGTTCTCAATGCTCTGGTCTCCTGGGATGCTCCTATGTTCATGGTGCCAACATCAGCAGCAGACAAACACCATGAATTAATGAAATGGATGCAGAACTGGAGGAATACGCAAATTAATTGATTGCAATCTGCATTTCACTGGCAAGTGCAGAGGCTTAGAGTTGTGGAATAAACTGTCCAGGGGCACACAGCCAGGAGGTGGGAATGCAAGTCATCAGACCTCAGACTCTAAATACAGGACTTGCACCCAGGCCTCCTAGGCCTCCTCTGTGGTCCCCTGTTCAAAGCTGTGGTGATTGAAAGTGCTTCCTTCTCCTGAGCTAAGCCTGTCTCTCGGTAGCTTCCATTAATAGGTTCAAGGTTCTCTCTCTCGGCCACCGGGCAAAAGAAACCAGCCAGATGCTTTCTCATATTAGTGTCTTATTCATGAGAAAGAAGTAAGTTCCACCCTCTGGAGCTTTGGTTTGCCACATACAGAACCTGAGGCTCAGAGGTGTGTGGCCATCGTAGTAGATCACCCGCAAGTTCGGGACTTGAATTTGGAGCACTGAGTGCAGTTCCCTGAGTCCAGTGGAGGACAGAGGAAGACGTTGTAAAAGGAGGGGGAAATAACACTGCTGCAGAGCCACCTAGATCACTTTCTGTGTGTGCCACTTCTGATAACAGTGCTGTCCAAATTATCTGGGTGGGGCAGGATATTTACTCCTCATAGTGAGCAAGATTTGGAGAGAAGGAGCATGGAAGCTTAAGGAGCTGATTTGCACCAAACTTCCGGGCGAGCTGTGCTGGGCCTGGGAGCGGCTGCTCTGGCTTCTGCAAGGTGTGGGGAGTAGCATCCGCCCTCCTGGAAGGCCCTGCATGGCCGGCTTCCCTGGCAGGGTGCTGACCACCTGGAGCAGGGCAGCAAGGAGGTGTGGCATTGGGGCCGGCGTCCTCCCTGTGGGATGGCAGTGTGCACCTCCCTTTTCTCTTCCTGGTTTAACAGGTGTCCTCAAACTTTTTAAACAGGGGGCCAATTCACTGTCCTCAGACCGTTGGAGGGCTGGACTATAGTTTTTTAAAAAAAAACTATGAACAAATTCCTATGCGCACTGCACATACCTTATTTTGAAATAAAAAACAAAATGGGAACAAATACAATTCACACCGCCACATGTGGCCCTTGGGCTGTAGTTTGAGGACCCCTGGAGAAGCTCCGGATCCCATCAAGGGGCCGGGGAGGCACTGCCAGCCCTCTGGCCCTCCAGGGACAATCACAGATGTCACATACCATCAGCCTCTCCAGGTCCCTACACGTCCGAACTGCTTGCCCGTGCTCTGCGAGGCGACCTGGGGGACCTGCAGGGTCATTCTTTTGGCTGCCTCCCTGTTTTAGTCACCTACTTATTCTGAAAACACGACATGGAAGATGAGAATTCTGAGGGTAGCTTACACTTCCTTCTCCCTCCTGCTCTTTCCTGCGAGTCAGCAAGCACAAGGTTGAGAGCTGCGAAATGCGTGTGCATCAAGACGCGAAATAAAAACAGCTGAGCCACACTGCACAGGAAGGTAGGCGCTATGGACACCCTGTGTGCCGTCTCCGCTCTGTGTGACAGGGAAAGGCACTTACTTTTGCATTTAAAAGTCAGCATTACACAATATAAGGACACACAGCAATACTCACACTAGCGATGTAAAATTTTATATTTTCTTTTTCTAAAACAGCATTGCAGCTAGGGCGCCGGCCACATGCACCGGGGCTGGCAGGTTTGAACCTGGCCCAGACCTGCCAAACAACAATGACAACTACAAAAAAAAAAAAGAATAGCCGGGCGTTGTGGTGGGTGCCTGTAGTCCCAGCTACTTTGGAGGCTGAGGCAAGAGAATTGCTTAAGCCCAAGAGTATGAGTTTGCTGTGAGCTGTGATGCCATAGTACTCTAGGGTGACATAATGAAATTCTGTCTCAAAAAAAAATTATAGCATATAAAAAGCATGTTGGTGACGAGAAAGAACGAGAAAGAAGGAGGGATTGTGTAAGAAATGAAACAGAAATCTTTACCGTTCAGTTCCTTTAACAGCACTTTCCCCCAATTTATGTTTATGATAGGCTTATCAAATGACGATAAAGGCTGGAGACTTCACCTCTTTTATGTTTACATGAATGGAACTGGAACATATTCTTCTTAGAAAAGTATCTAAAGAATGGAAGAAAAAGCATACAATGTACTCAGTACTATTTTTTTTTTTTTTTGAGAGACAGAGTCTCACTTTATTGCCCTCTGTAGAGTGCCGTGGCATCACACAGCTCACAGCAACCTCCAGCTCCTGGGCTTAGGCGACTTTCTTGCCTCGGCCTCCCAAGCAGCTGGGACTACAGGCGCCCGCCACAACACTCGGCTGTTTTTCTTTGCAGTTCAGCTGAGGCCGGGTTTGAACCCACCACCTTCGGTATATGGGGCCAGCGCCCTACTCAATGAGCCAAAGGCACCACCCAATACTCAGTACTATTATGAAACCAATATATAATCACCCACACTTTCATATGAAAGATAAAACACAACTATAGTCCAGGATGAAGGAGGGAAGAGGAGGGGGAAGGGAAGGGAGAAGGTGGGTGGAGGGAGGGTAATGGGTGGGTGTATATTGCAAGGGTACATGTTAAATCTATTAAGAGTAGAGTCTGAATGTCTTAACACAATAATTAAGTAAGTGAGGTGAAGGCTATGTTGACCAGTCTGATGTGAGCATTCCAAATTGTGTATAAAATCAGCACATTGTCGCCCATAAATGCATTAGTACATACAGTTATGATTTAATTTAAAAAAAAAAAACAAAAAAACTGCTTTCTCCTGCTTTCTGGACGAGGTGCCTCCTCATGTTGCACTAGATGCCATCCATGTAGTTTGTCAACGGTCCTAGATAGAGTAAATTTGAACTTGAAGGAGAATTGGAAGATTTTTCTGTAACCCTCTCATTTTATAGATGGGAAAGTGAGGCAGGGCAGGGAGTCTGTGTGAAGGGAGGGCTGCAGCCCAGAAGTCCTGCCTTACCCTACGTGGCCGAGACCCCACCCAGGCAGCCCTGAGATCCATGGGGCCTGCCCTGAGGCTGTCCTTTCAAGTGTTGTCTGAGAAAGTCCCAGAACCCCTGCCCCTCCCCACAGCGCAGCGTCTTTAGCCACGTAAGTCCCATGCTGGGAGGCCTGGTGGCCCTGAAACCCCTCATTATGGTTGACACAATGCACCAATGTCCCACCCAGCCTGGAGTCTGGGCGACATTCACAGTATTATAGCAGAGGAAGGAGAGTGCCTGTGAGTACAGAGAAAAGAGGGGGTTTATCTTGCCTCAAGCCTGGGGGAGGTGCCCACCTTATGGATCCCGGGGCCTCTGCTTTCCCACGGCTTGGCTTTCCCCTCCTGCGACCAGCTGTGACTCTGAAGGGCATGTCCAGGCTGACCCGTTCAGTGCACTTTGGATCAGGAAAGAAGGGTGCTTGTGGAGAGGGGACTGGGCTTTGGTCTAGATGGCTGAGCTGGGGCAGGCTGGGTGGAGGGTTCAGGGCAGAAAGTGTGAGGAGGTGGAGGGTACAGGGTGGGCAGCAGGCCTGGGAAACACACCCAAGGGCAGAGCTGTTAACTTTACTTTAGAAAGATTTTTCCCAGCATGACTATTTCTCCCACATTGGAAGTGTGTGTTTCATTTGTTCAACCCCCAACCAGATCTGCTCCTTCACCCCCTAAAACTCCCTCCTCCCGGGGGGGGGCCGCGGCCCGCGCGGGGGGGGGGGGGGCGGCGGGGGGGGGGGCGGGGGGGGCGGGCCGCGCGGGGGGGCGGCGCCGCGCCGGGCGC
>CAUYON010128848.1:0-10052 GCA_963573935.1 Arctocebus calabarensis
TCTTATGGATTGAATTGTGTTCTCCTAAGATTCATATGTTGAAGTCTTTTTCTTTTTTTTTTTTTGAGACAGATCCTCAAGCTGTCACCCTGGATAGAGTGCCATGGCATCACATCTCACAGCAACCTCCAATTCCTGGGCTCAAGTGAGTCTCTTGCCTCTGCCTCCCAAGTTGCTGGGACCACAGGCGCCCACCACAACACCCGGCCATTTTTTGGTTGCAGCTGTCATTGTTGTTTGGCGGGCCCGGGGGCTGGATTCGAACCCGCCAGCTCAGGTGTACGTGGCTGGCGCCTTAGCCCATTGAGCCACAGGCGCCAAGCCATCTTTTTCTTTTTTTCTTTTGAGGCAGAGTCTCACTTTGTCACCCTTGGTAGAGTGCTGTAGCATCACAGCAACCTCAAACTCTTGGGCTTAAGCAATTCTCTTGCCTCAGCCTCCCAAGTAGCTGGGACTACAGACGTCCGCCACAACGCCCGCCTAGTTTTTGGTCGTAGTTGTCATTGTTGTTTGGCAGACCCGGGCTGGATTTGAACCCTCCAGCTCCAGTGTATGTGGCTGGTGCCCTTAGCTGCTGAGCTATAGGCTCCAAGCCACATATGTTGAAGTCTTAACACCCAACCCTCAGAGTGTGACCTACATTGGGCGTGGGGTCTTTGCAGATGGTCAAGCTAAAATGAGATCTTCAGGGTGGGTCTTAACCAAGATGACATATGTTCTTATAAAAAAAAGAAGCTTGGACAGAGACAGGCACGTCATGAGAATGCCACATGTCTCCACAAGCCAGGGAAGCCCAGTGGCTGGAAAGGGGCCTGGGACAGGTGCTCCTCAGCGCCCTTCTGGAGGGGTGTGGCCCTGATCTCTGACTTCTGGCCTCCAGATGGAGGGAGAATTTGTTGTTTAAGCCGCTAGCTTTTGCTGTGTTCTGGAAATCCTAGGAGACTAATGTACTCTGTTTTCAAACAGTGAGTTTTTTCTCTGCTCCCTTTCTGCTCAGAGACTCCAGAGTCTGGGCTTGTGAAGATGTGCGACCTGGGGGCTTTGCTGTGGGCCAGGTTTTCTGGGACCTGGTGGCTCCAGCTTACGTGGGGTTAGATTGTAACTAAGTACGGGTGGTGGAGGTTAGAGTGAGGGTTGCAGCCCCCTAGGCTTGAGGTGCCCTGGGAACTGGGTCTCCCAGGGAGGGTGAGGCTGGCAGCAGGTGTGAGGTAGGACATTGGCGTGGACAGCACCTCCTTCCACCCAGTGGTGTTTGCAGTGCTGTCCTGTGAGGTGGGTTAGAGCAGTCACCTGTCCTCACCACCAGGTGCTGAGGAAGTGTGTGCATCCAGCTAGGGCCTCTGCAAAGGTTCATGTCAAGGTCAGTGATGACCATGGCAGTGAGTCCATGGCAATGATGCCAGCAGCCTCTGGGCTGTCTCAAGGGCAGGTGAGGGAGCATCTTCCCCAAGACTCAGTGACTCGGGTCAGTAGTTGGACAGGACCTGCCGCTTGGCAGGAGGTCCCTCAGAGCTGCTGGCAGTGGTGGTTTGCAATGCTGGTCTTGAGCCATTTTCTGTGCTGATGGGAATCCACATCTCTCTTCAAGCACTCTCTTAATTGGCAATTTCAGCAAAGAGGAATGAGAATCATTACTTGGTATGGTTTCTTCTGCTCTTCTGTGTCTTGAGCATCTGTCAGAACAGACACATCCATCCTCATCAGCAGTAGTGAGGCTGCCGGTGCTACTGGAGCTGTTTCTGCACTGCCCAGGCTTGAGGGCTGTGTGGCGAGTACCTGTACCCTTGTGCAGCGTCTCCTCCATCTCCCAAAAAGCCCTGCACTCGCTGGTGGCACAGAATTTGTACATCAGGCAAGGCCTCCAAGTTTTGAGAGTGTGTGTGTTTTCAATTCCCTTGTGGTTGCTGGGTCATGCATAAGTCTATGGGTAACAATTTCAGGAGCTGCAAAACTGCTTTCCAAAGTGGTTTCATCATTGGGTTTCTCCCCCTCCCAACACTTGTGCTATGCATCTTCTTTATTAAAGCCATCTAGGCTTGGTGCCTATGGCTCAAGTGGCTAAAGCACCAGCCACGTACACCTGAGCTGGCGGGTTCGAATCCAGCCTGGGCCCACCAATCAACAATGACAGCTGCAACCAAAAAATGGCCGGGCGTTGTGGCGGGCCCCTGTAGTCCCAGCTACTTGGGAGGTGGAGGCAGGAGACTCGCTTGAGCCCAGGAGTTGGAGGTTGCTGCGAGCTGTGATGCCATCACACTCTACCCAGGGTGACAGCTTGAGGCTCTCTCTCAAAAATAAATAAATAAAAGCCATCCTAGCAGATGGGATTTCATTTTCCTGGTGGCCAACGATGTCAAACATCCTAACACCTGGTTATTGGCCATTTGTCTATATCTTGTTTGGAGAAATATTATTCAGATCCTTTGCCCATTTTTTTGCTCTTGTGTTTTATTCTAAGATTTTTATACTTTCAGTTCTTACATTTAGGTCTACGATCTATTAATTAATTTTTTGGATGGTATATTTATTCTTTCGTGTATGAATACTCCATCATTGCAGCATCCTTTGCTGAAAAGGCTGTTCCTTTCCCAGCACATGTCTTGATATCCTTGTTGGAAGTCAGTTGACCACACACACAAAGGCGTGTCCACACTGACACCAGCATCACCCTGTCGCGATCGCCACAGCTCTGCAGGAGGTTTTGATTTGCACGGGGCGAGTCCTCCCACTTTGCTCTTCTTTTCCGAGACTGCTTGGCCATGAGTGGTCTTCTGTCCTTTCCTGGATCCCTCCACACAGGCTTTACCCCTCCTTCCCTGAAATTCCTCTCATCTTAGAGACTGTTGCGTGGCTGAATCCAATGCCAGTGCTCAGGGCACATCACTGAGACTCTGCAGCAGGTGACACTGCTCGCTCCTTCATCTTCCCTAAAATGCTACTTCCCTTGGGCTGCAGGATACACCTCCTTCCAAGTTTCCTCTGCCTCCCCGTCTCTGCTGGCTCCTTCTCTTTCCCTGAGTTCTAAGTGTCGGGATGGAAGGTCCGTCCTCAGCCCTCTTCTCTTCCCCAGGTCAGGTTTCTCCCAGGGGCTTCCTAAAGCCTCATGCCTTTGAATGCAATGGACACACTGACACTCCCGTAGGCGTCTCTGCTCTGGTTTGTCCCTGGGTTCCAGCCTCACGGATCCAGCTGACACTGACACCCCTCGGGCACCTCAGCCAGACCTTGGCCTCCCCTCCCATCAGGTAATGTCTCAGAGTCACTCCGGACACCTCTCTCTTGTGCCTGCCTCCTGCCTTGTCTGCCAGTCGATGCTCTCAGCTCCGTGTCCCAGCAGAGTCCAGCACCCAGAGAGGGGTGCCCAGCCACGGCTACATGTCACCCCTCTCCTGCAGCAGAGTTTCCTGCATGATTTCCCTGCTCTGCCCACCCCAGTGTGGCCACCCTGGTCATCCACAGGAGCACCCTAGGAGGCTGAGGCGGGAGTGGGATTATCGCTTGAGCCCAGGAGTGTGAGGTTGCAGTGAGCTAGGCTGACGCCACAGCACTCTGGCCTGGGAGACAGAATGAGACTCAGTCTCAAAAAAAAGCAAAAGAGAAAAGACGAGTGGTTAGTGAACACTCAAGGGAGGAACAGTGTGACTTTGGAGCTGCACAATAGATCCTAAAAGGCTGGGATGGCTAGAAGTCACCTAAGCAGACACATGCTTTAATCAGCCGGTTACTCTCGGCCGTGTGTGCAAATGTGGGAAGACAGGCTGTGCGCGAATGTCGCAGCTGCACAAATGTCTGACTCCTGTACCCACCCAGCAGCGCGAAGACAAGCATTGACATCTCGTATGTAACCTGGGAATGCTGTATGAAAAGAGACATCTACAATGCTAATGAAAATGGAACTGATGTAAAACTGCAATTCTTGTAACAAATTCAGAAGGCAAAGAGCTTGCTTGTAAAACAGGTAAGATTAGAGAGAGCAGCGGGATCCCCAAGACATCAATCCTGCATGTGTTTCTGGAGCCAAACGCTAATAAGTAAGTGATGGTTTTAATTCATACGGGTACCACCGATATTTATTGTATCATCCACATCAAGTTTCCCTGTCACCGAATAAATCAAGGACAGCACCTCCCTATTTCGTCTGCTCCTCCTGGACAGTGCAGGTCATGTTACGATCCACGAGGCATGTGGGAGGAGCGTGAACAGGCCCGCCACAGCCACGAGCAAAGGGCTGGAACGCACTTTCTACCTGTATCTGGGGCCCCGCCAAGCATCGGACACACGATGGGCTGGGCATGGGGGGGACATGACATTCACACATAATGTTTGTTCTCAAACCTGTCATGGTAGTTAAGCTGGGGCAAGTGTTTGGACTTCAGAGTAGCACCCCAGGGCAGCGACCCCTCTGTAGGCTCTGGGCCTACCCAGGTTGATCCTGAAGGTTCCGTGGGGTCGGCTGGCTTCTGGAAGGGTTCTGGCACTGGAGAGGCAGGTGGAAGATTGGACACAGGAAGAAGGAAGAGGCCAAGTGTTTCTTCCTCTTGTGACTCAGGTGCCCCTGGCAGCGGGGACAGGGGCTTCCCTGGGGCCCCAGTCACCTCTGGAGTCTAGTCGACTTGTCGCATCTGCTTTGAGAATGGTGGTGGCTTCAACTGCTGCAAACTCCTGTGAGGCTTCACTGTGCCCTGCCTGGCTTCCCATCACCTGCATGGCCAGTTCCCCACTTTATATCCAACTATCTTAAATACAGTCCTGCATCAGTGAACCCCTGGGGCACACTCTGAGAAATGTGTCATGAGGTGGCTCCGTAGCAGTGCAGACATCACAGAGCACACTCAACCCAGACAGCGCAGCCTGCCCCGCCCCGGGCCCCACAGCTGCACAGCCTGCCCCTGCGCTCAATTCTGTGCTACAAAACCGGGGCAGGTATCTGTGTGCCCGAACGTAGGCAAGGCACAGTAAAAAGATGGGGCGCCATCCTGTGGGACCAGCGTCCCTCTCACAGCCCCTCCATGACTGTGCAGTGCTGACTGTGACTCTAGAACGTTCTGTCATCCTGGGTGGGCCCTGACTCTGGACCCCCATACTAGATCAGGGACCCTTGGGGTGCCCCAGATTGCGCTGGCTGTATGCTGGGATCCAGGTGCAGCTCTCAGATGAAAGTCTTTCAGTGTACAATACAAAATTCATGGACTTAAGACGGAAAACAATGAAACTCAAATATACATCAGAAATCATCTAAGCGGAGGGGTGAGGAGAGTGTGCACCTCTTTACTGGTGCATTGAATGACAAGCGCTCTCCAGCAACTGACTATGCTTTGAAGGAACAACATGTAAACAGCATCCTGGGAGCTCTGCAAAAACGTGGTGCGTGCGAAGGTGTCCGCGGTGCACTTTCCGTGCGCGCAGAGTCACAGGACGAGTGGCTGCAACTGTGGTGTGCTGCGCACATTCATAATTAGAGGGCGTCCTAAACTTTAGTTGGAAATTAGTGAGAATAAAGACATAATTAGCTCTCATTCAAGTTCACAGACCTATTGGGATTCTCTGAAATCCAGACTAACGACCATGCTTAGATAAAAGAGATGTCCCCCTGGAACTTCAGGCTGGGACCCGCTGTCCTTCCCACTTCATCGTCACCCAGGTTTAAGTGACCGTCACCTTCTGTCTTCCCGCAGACATCTGGCCACACTGTTGCCTGACCACCTTGTGGACTCCTTGTGGAGTTAAAGTCCTCAGTCTTTGAGGCTGAGTGTTCTCGGCAGGCGCCACTGTCTGGACACGGCAGAAACCTGCCTTTCCCAAGACCAGCCTTTCGGGCTTCAGCTTCTAAAGCCCTTCAGGCGTGTCCTCCCCAGGATGGTGTGAATAAGTGCAAGCACAACTCCACTTTTAATATTTTAGGGAAATTATAGAATAATATATTTCCTCGCAGGAGACAGTTTCCTGGCCCCAAACAAAGCATTAGTCAGCTGTGGTGCAAGCAGCCTTGGTCCCTAATGGAGTCACGTGCGTGCGGCTCTGGCCTCCCCGAAGCTCTGAATTAGGTCACAGAGACTGCTGTTTCCTCAGGCTTGGAGGGCCATGTCTCCACCCAAGCTGTCCCTGACACCAGGAAACTGGACTGTTTCTCCATCTGAGGACCCGAGCAAATTCAGCAAACTGCTAATAAGAAGTGAAAAAAAAAAAAATCAGTTAACCAGCTAGCCGTTCAACTAAATTGTTTTCCCCTTTAATTATAAATTTAGCCACATAGCAGTTACTCATGGAGTGGGCGCTGCAGTCTCTGACCACACACGGCATTGCCCGTCTCCTAGGGCGGCTGTCACAAAGTCTCACACACCGCAGCTTAAATAACTGAAATGTGTCAGCGAGGCCGAAGTCCAAGGTCAAGGTGATGGCCAGTTCCTGCTGGGGCTGGCGGAACTTCTGGTGGTCGGGGGCAGACCTTGGTGCCCCTTGGCTGTGGACGCATCCCCCATCTCTGCATGTTCACAAGTACCCTCCCCGTGCGCACACCTTGGTGTCCCTTGGCTGTGGACGCGTCCCCCCAGCTCTGCCTGCATGTTCACACGTATCTTCCCTGGGCACAGCACATCTGTCTTGTGTCCAAACTTCCCCCATAAGGACACAGTGGAACTGGGTTGGGGCCCACCCTAATGACCTCATCCTGATTACATCCGCAAAGACCTTATTTCCAAATAAGGCTGTATGTATGAGAGCTGGGGGTTGGGACTATGATGTGTGAATGTTAGGGGACACAGCTCACCCATGACACTCACTGGACACAGCTCGGGGCAGGAACAGCCTTGGCCTCTCTTCTCTCCCAGACACGCAGGAGAGCTTACTGCATGCTGCCCAGCAAAATGTGCTTTCCCACTCCTGTCTCAGACCCCAGGGGCAGGTGGACTGGTCAAGGGTTGGAACAGGATCGTCCAAGTGACACAGCCAGTCACATGTCTTCTGGTCTTAGAAATTCCATCCAGCTGTGGCCTTGGTGGTGAGCTGTCAACTGCCCTGTGATGGTGACGGCATATTAGCCGGTGCTGCTCACCACCACATTCGGCTGGTCAGCACCTGCCAGCTGGTCATCAGCTTGGAGCGACAGAGGCGTCTGTGCAGACGGAAAGCAGTGGCAAAGGTGGCAGAGTCTCTTGTCAGACCTTGAGGTGGCCTCGGATGCAGGGTAGAGGACAGCAAAGGGTGAGCTCGCCATGCAAGGGTGTCTGCCCTTCACTAGCAGATCTGGTGCCCACGGGCAGAGTAGGACACAGGAGAAGACACCAGGAGAGCTGCACCCCAGACTGGTTGTGTTGTGGGGTGAAGGGTGAGAGCTGTAGGAACTCTCTGGGCCCTGCACTGCTTGTAGCTGATCCCCAGGGGCTGTGAAGCTGCCCTTGGGGCTCAGCCCCGCTGTGATGCCCAGCGCTGGCACGTGCTGGGCACTGTCTTGCTGACAAGGAATAGAACTCACCCAGCCCAGCCTGGGCAGAGGTACCTGCCAAAAGGATACTCAGGCCTTCTCATGGACACCCAAGACAGGGGCTGGAGCTGGGTCATGTGTCCCAGATACACTCGGCTTCCACAGACAGGCTTCTCCCTGTGTCCCAAGGGACACACACAGCACACACGTGCATACGCACTGTGTACACATGCACATGCCATGCACATACCATGCACACACCACACACATGCATACAAACTGTGCACACACTATGCACACACACTCTCATGCATGCACACTATGCACACACCACACCATGTGGCTAATTGTAACATGCACACACCACACACACACATACAAACCGTGCACACACTATGCACACACACCAGGCACACACCATGCACACCGCACACACACACTCTCATGCATACACACTGTGCACACACCACACACATGCGTACAAACCGTGCACACACTATACACACACACCAGGCACACACCACCCACAGGCACACACCATGCACACCACACACACACACTCTCATGCATGCACACTGTGCACACACCACACCGTGTGGCTAATTGTAACATGCACACACCACACACATACACTGCACATATACCATGACACATCATGCACACACTCCACACACACACAGCACATACATGTACACGCACACACATGGCTTCAGCCAGCTAAACGTGGACGCCAGTCAGGCTCTTTTCGTTCAAGCCCCCGTTGCCAGCACCTGACCCCACTTCTGAGCTCAGGTTCTCTGGATGGTCTCAGGCCAGTGCGGGTTGATGCTCCAAGGGCCGGGTGTTCATCCTGGGAATAATCAACTTCAATTTTCTTAGACAACAGAAAATTTCAAGCAGAAAGGCAGAGGCTGGGACTGGGGCAAATTCCCATGGGAGGGTGAGCGAGGGGAAACCCAGCAACTCTGAGTGTGGTTTTCTGACTATTGGACAAAGGAGTCCCCAAAGCCACAGCACAGGTAACTGCAGGTGTGTCCGAATCCCATGATCCTGAAGGGGCGTCTCCATCCTATGAGTCTCGATGGGAGGAAGGGCCCCACAGCTCCCCGTAAAAGCCAAAGGGATCATCCTCCCACCCTCATAATGGGTTAGGGCCCAAGTGGGTGTCCCCCAGGGGAGCTGCACCTGGAGGGGGTGACGCAGGATGAAGGCCAGATTAGGCTTCACCGTAGAATCCTGGTCTGTCCTGGTGGCAAGTCCCAGCCCCCATCGTTCTGCCTCAGCTGCACAGCTTTCCCAGCCTGCTCTCAAGTCTTCCCACTCACTCCGTGACCTGTGGGGTGAATTGCCAATAAATTCATGTTTGGGGCTTAAAGTAATCAATGTTCTTGTGTCGTGTCGCTAAGAACTTTAACTAAAATTGGCATTTAGTACATGATTTTTGTGCCCATGGTTTACAGAAGGAAATTTGCAATATATGTTTTGCTTTTGAATCGCACTCCATTGCCCCGGGTAGAGTGCTGTAGCATCGTAGTTCACAGCAAACTCAAACCCTGGGCTCAAATAATAACAATCCTTCTGTCTCAGCCTCCCAAGTAGCTGGGACTACAGGTGTCTGCCTTGATGTCCAGCTAGTTTTTTTTTTTTTCTTCTTCCATTTTTAGTAGAGATGGGAGTCTCATTCTTGCTCAAGTTGGTCTGGAACTCATGTGCTCAAGGGATCCCCCCACCTTGGCCTGCCAGAGTAACAGGATGACAGGTGTGAGCCACCATGCCCAGCCCAATGGGTTGGTTTTTGTTCTCTAGAGACAGGGTCTTGCTTTGTTGCGTAGGCTGGAGCACAGCAGTGTCATCATAATTCATTGTGGCCTCCAAGTCGTGGGCTCAGGTGATCCTCCCGCCTCAGCCTCCTGAGTAGCTAGGACTACAGATGTGTGCTATCATGCCTGACTTATTATTATTATTATTATTATTATTATTATGATAGCAGCAGGTCTCCTATGTTGCCCAGGCTGGTCTCAAACTCCTGGCCTCAAACAATCCTTCCCCTTCAGCCTCCCAGGGTGGCAGGAATAAAGGCAAGACCAGCTGAGTCTGGCCTGGGGTGGGTTTTAAGGGGAGGACTCACGGTGGTCTCTCCTGTTAAATCAGCAGTCCGCAGTGTCGGGTGCAGGGACCCGGGACCCGGCCGTGGTTCCATCGGGTCACGGCACGGCTTGCTGGGGGCAGCCTTGGGAGGGAGATGGACGATGTCTCAGCGGCCCACACACTGGCCTTGTTCACTCTGTCCTGCCCGTCCACTGCAGCCAACAAGTAGGCCCAGAGTCCAAGTGTCCATCTGAGGGAAGTCTCACGCCGAGAAGATAGTGATTTACGGGGGAGTTCTGGGGTCAGAGGGTGTGCTCACTTAACATTTTGACAGTAATAAATACCAAATTGCCCACCAAAGAGATTTTGTCAGCTGAACTTCTGTGGATGCCAGGGTGAAGGGCTCTTTCTCCACCCCTCCCCCCAAACCCTCAGACGTCAGGATCTGTCAGTCTGGGGAGTGAGAAGTGGTGTTTCCTCTCAGTCTTATTGCCTTTATCTTTTGTCATGAGTGGGGACAGGATCTTTTTTTTTTTTTTTTTTT